>CAUYRH010036076.1:0-124202 GCA_963574655.1 Perodicticus potto
CAAACATCAATGGTAGCTGCAACCAAAAAAAAAATGGCCAGGCCTTGTGGCGGGCGCCTGTAGTCCCCGCTACTTGGGAGGCGGAGGCAGGAGACTCTCTTGAGCCCAGGAATTGGAGGTTGCTGTGAGCTGTGATGCCACAGCACTCTATCCAGGGTGACAGCTTGAGGCTCTGTCTCAAAAAAAAAAAAAATGAAAAAAAAAACGCACTTCTTTTACCTCTTTGTAACCACTTTCCTACCTGTTAAGGTCTTCACTTCTTTGTTTTGCTTTATGCTTTCATCTTCTATGTATTCATCCACTATATTTTCTACATGTTGCTAAAATGTTTATAGTTTTTTAAAATTCATATTTGTAATTTCTTTGGAACTTATAGTATGATAGAAGAAACAAAAAGTTATTTTTCCCCAAATGATTTTTCTATTATTTCAGCACTGTTCCTAACATGACACTTTTTTCCTGAACCATTTTTTTAAGAATCAGGTTTCTTGAGATATAATCACAGACAGGAAAATTCATCCTTTTTAATAGCTCCATGAATTTTGACAGATATATACAGTTGTGTAGTCATGACCACAATCAAGACATATAGATAGAATATCTCCATCATTCCAAGAAGTTCCATTGTACCTTCTTTTTGTTTTTTCTGAGACAGGTCTCCTCACTGTGTTGCCCAGGCTAGAGTACCAAGGCATCACTCTAGCTCATAGCAACCTCACACTCTTGGGTTCAAGTGATCCCCCTGCCTCAGCCTCCCAAGTAGCTGGGACTATAGGCACCCACTAAAATGCCCAGCTAGTTTTTCTATTTTTAGTAGATATAAATAAATAATAAAACTGGTCTGAAATTTCTGAGCTCCTCGGTCTCCCAGAGTGCTAGGATTACAAGCATGAGCCACTGCGCCAGGTCATCATTGTGCTTTTTTGTAGTTGATCATTGGCTTACCCACCCCACCCATGGCTCCTGGTAGCCACCGATCTGTTCTCGGCCTTACAGTTTTGCCTTTTGCCATATATCAACATAATATTATCCTATAGTATACAGTCTTTTAAATTCATTTAGCACACTGCTTTTGAGATTTCATTTATGTTGTTGCTTGTGTTAGTAGTTCATCCGTTTATTGCTGTGTAGTATATGTATCCATTGTAAGTATATACCAGTTTGTAGATTCAATCTTTCCCCATTCAGTAGCTGTAGGTTTTTCATAGATGTTCTGCAAGGCTGAGGAAATTCTAGTTTGTGAAGAGTTTTTATTATGAATGCATACTCGATTTTGTTTTTGTTTTTGTTTTTGTTTTGAGATAGGGTCTCACTGTCACCCCAGCTATAGTGCTGTGGCATTATAGCTCACTGCAATCTCAAACTCCTAGCCTAAGCCATCCTCCCACCTTAGCTTCCCAAAGTGCAAGGATTACAGGTGTGAACCACCATGCCCGGTCTGTTGCTCGGTTTCAAATATTTTTCATGCATCTATTGAGCACTGCATCTTTTGTCTGTCTAACCTGGGAGTAATAGGCTTTGCCATCCTTGGAGACTTCAGGCTTTAGGCTATCTTCCAGGGAAAACTGTCCAGGGAATTTTTCAGAGAAACAGGCAGAGTTTTGCACCTCCCTGACCCCTATCCCAAATCTACTGATCACTTTGAGCCCTGTGTGAATGAGCCAGTGTGCTGTCCTACCTCCAGTAGCTTAAAGCACTTGAATCCTGCCTGTGCTACTGAGGTGTGCTGGAGAGGACCAGTCTCCTGCTCTGCCCTCAGTATTTCTTGTGATCACCCTATGGAAATCTGTGGAAGAGTTTGTAGCTGAGTGTGAATGCCCCTACCTCCTCAGCTATTCCAGATTTACATGCTATCACACACATGGATTTTGAAAATGTTTTACAATTTAGCTGACTTCTTCGAACCCACTTGAATAGTGGTGGCCCATCCTCCTCTGTGTTCTGCCAGAGCTTAAACATAAGTTTGCATAGCCCATCTCTCCTCAGAGGAATTTGTCTTTCTTTTGAATAAGGTTACCTGGTTCCCTCACAATCTCAACTATCTCCTGGGCTCAACAAAAGTAATGATTGTCATTTTCATTGTCAGGATGAGAATGATGTGCTTTGCAGCTTTCTATAAGTGGAAGTATAAATACATTTAAATTCCACCTTTATCCCACACCAAATGTATATATTTCAGCCAGTCTGGGAAGCTACTTTTATTCTTATACAAGAATCATGTTGCTTTAAAAATAAATCTTTCAATAGGGAGGAGCAAGATGAGTAAGGAGCAAGGAGTAACAGCTTCCTTGCAACTGGGCACAGTGAGTCTGGGGAGAGAAGACTCCAGGCATCTCTGGCTGGTGGGAACTGCCCAGCAACATCCCTTTGGGGACACAGGGAGTCAGCATGAGACTTCTGGACCCCATGAGGAGGACAAAAGCAATGGAGAACTGGTAAGTGTTTGTGTGTGTTCATTTGGTCTAATCCCACCGGCAGCTGTAATTACAGCAGCAGTGAGACTGCAAACTGGAAAGGCCTTACCTGTGAGCTGTTTTGGTTTTTCTGGACTTGGCACTCAGTTGAACTAACTTGGAAGAACTTGGGCAAGAGTGCAGAGGACTTTAAGCATTGTCTAGGGCCCAAGACTGAGCTGCTGAGCTGGACGGAGCTAATAGTGTTCAGCTGTGGGCCACGTGTAGCCATTGTGGGAGAACTGCCCCGGCAAGCTCCACCCTCAGGGTCACAGAGCAAGGATCGGGCAGGAGTGAGTAATCTAGTGACTGAGCAGCCTAAAGGTGGGGACTGAGATGCCTTATAGCCTTAAACCTCAGGGGCATAGAGTGAGACCGGTTTGGGCACACTGGGTAAGTGGATAGCCACTTCAGGAGTGATCCCAGGACAACTGCTTATCTGGGAAAGCTTCTGCTTAGCCAAAGTTAGCAGTTTAAAGTGCCTTTTAAACTGGCTGAGGAGAGATTTAGGCTCTTCACCCTGCGGGGTTTGAGAAATCAGCAGAGGCCTCCAGTCTCCATCTCGTACATCTGTACCAGCACTGTGATTAACATCTCATACCCAAGAAGATCACCTATTGCCCAGACAATATCCAGGAAGATGTATATACTGCTTTGTTTTTGGTTTTGTTTTTTGCTTTTTTGTTTTTGTTTTTTTAATTTCAACATGTTCCCTGTAGATTTTTCTTTTTTTTTTTCTGTCTTTTCTTTCTTCATTTTTCTAATTTAAATATAATCTCCCATTGTTGCCTTTTTCAACAATTAGAACTTCATTTTTGCTAGTGTTTCTACCCCAATTATTTGGGTTTTTTCCCCCAATTTTATCCCGTAGAGTTTTTTGTTTGCTTGTTTTGGTTTGACGTATAGCATTTTTGCCTTTCCTCTCTACTTGGTGGAAGTGGGGTACTGTGTCTGAACAGGCTAGCAAAGAGCTGCTGACCTCAAGGGAACCACCAAGAGGTTGGAGGTTTTTTTGTTTGTTTGTTTGTTTTTTTGAGACAGAGCCTCAAGCTGTCACCCTGGATAGAGTGCTGTGGCATCACTGCTCACAGCAACCTCTAATTCCTGGGCTCAAGCAAGTCTCTTGCCTCTGCCTCCCAAGTAGCTGGGACTACAGGTGCCACAACGCCCGGCCAGTTTTTGGTTGCAGCCGTCATTGTTGTTTGGCAGGCCCCGGCTGGATTCGAACCCGCCAGCTCAGGTGTATGTGGCTGGTGCCTTAGCCCGTTGAGCCATAGGCACCGAGCCGAGGTTGGAGGTTTTTAAGATTGGGTCAAAGTACTATACTGTACACCTATATTGGTCCTGTCTGCCTCTTTCTGTGCCTCTCTTCTTTTTGTCAATATTCCCTTTTACCCACACCCTCTCCTTTCTCTTTTTTCTTTTTTTTTTTTTTCTCTTCTTGCTCTTCAATCTTCTCATCCTTTTGGTCCTGCACCAAAGGGACTTATCGAAACCCTAGTCCAGAAGCATGGCAACTTAAAGATCAAGAGGAAGTGAAAGGAAAATTAGGGCAAGGAAACAGATAAAAGAAATCACTCATGAGGAAGAATCAGCAGAAAACTCCTGGAATCATGAAAAACCAGTCCAGAGCAACCCCCACCCCAAGGGACTGGGGTAGCTACTGCAGAGGATTCCACCTATAAAGAAATGTTAGAAATGACAGAAAGGGAATTTAGAATACAGATGATGAAAACAATGAAGGAAATGATGGAAACAATGAAGGAAACTGCTGATAAAGTGGAAAATAACCAAAACGGAATCCCAAAACAGAATCAAATAAGAGATTAATGATATGAAGAATATAGAAGGGACATAGCAGAGGTGAAGGAACTTAAAGATGCAATAGAAAGTATCAACAATAGATTAGACCATGCAGAAGAAAGAATCTCAGAGGTAGAGGACAAAGCTCTTGAGGTAACTCAGATAGTTAAAAAGGCAGAAAAGAAGAGAGAGAAAGCAGAATGTTCACTGACAGATTATGACACATTATGAAGCATTCAAACATAGGAGTTATAGGTATCCCAGAAGGGGAAGAAGAATGGCCCAGGGGAATGGAAGCCATACTAGAGAATATTACAAATGAAAATTTCCCAAATATCACCAAAGATTCTGACACATGGCTTTCAGAGGGATATCAGACCCCAGGTCATCTCAACTCTAACAGAGCTTCTCCAAGACACATTGTGATAAACCTGTCCAAAGTCAAGAAGAAAGAAAAGATTCTTCAAGCTGCCAGGAGTAAGCACCAGTTGACCTACAGGGACAAATCCATCATGGTGACTGCAGACTTCTCTAATGAAACTTTTCAAGCAAGAAGACAATGGTCATCTACCTTTAATCTAATTAAACAGAGCAATTACCAGCCCAGAATTCTATGTCCTACTAAGTTAAGATTTAAAATTGACAGAGAAATCAAATCATTTACTGATATACAAACATTGAGGAAATTTGGTACAACAAGACCAGCCCTACAGGAAATACTTCAACCTGTTCTACACACTGACCATGACAATGGATCAAAAGCAAAGTAAGAACTCAGAAATTAAAGGGCAGAACCTAACTTCCATAATGATGCAAAAGATAAAACAAAGCAAAGGACTCTCATAAAATAAGATGAATAGAACACTACCACACTTATCAATTATCTCAATGAATGTTAATGGCTTGAATTCCCCACTTGAAGAGGCATAGATTGGCTGACTGGATTAAAAAACACAAACCATCCACTTGCTGTGGATGGCAGGAAATCACACTAACTTCAAAAGACAAATTAAAACTCTGAGTTAAGGGTTGGAAGACAATTTTTCAGGCAAATGGAATTCAGAAGAAAAGAGGAGTTGCAATCTTATTTTCAGATACATGTGGATTTAAAGCAACTAAAGTAGAAAAAGACAAAGATGGTCACTTTATATTGGTCAAGGGAGAAATACAACAAGAACACTTTTCAATTCTGAATATTTATGCACCCAATTTAAATGCGCCCAGATTCTTGAAACAGACCTTATTCAGTCTGAGCAATATGATATCTTATAACACTATAATAACAGGGGACTTTAACACTTCTTTTACAGAGCTGGACAGATGCTCTAAACAGATATTAAACAAAGATATAAGGGACTTAAATAAGACCCTAGAACAACCATGCTTGATAGATGCATATAGAACACTCCATTCCAAAGATAAAGAATATACATTCTTCTCATTGCCCCATGGAACATTCTCCAAAATTGATCATATCCTAGGACACAAAACAAACCTCAACAGAATCAAAAGAATTGAAATTTTACCTTGTATCTTCTCAAACCACAAGGCACTAAAGGTGGAACTCAACCCAACAAAAACGTTCAAAGGCATGGAAATTTAAAAACCTTCTATCGTGGCTGGGCACCTGTGGCTCAAGAGGCTAAGGTGACAGCCACATACACCTGAGCTGGCAGGTTTGAAACCAGCCCAGGCCCGCCAAACAACAATGATGGGGGCAACCAAAAAATAGCCGGGTGTTGTGGCAGGCACCTGTAATCCTAGCTACTTGGGAGGCAGAAGCAGGAGAATCGCTTGAGTCCAGAAGTTGGAGGTTGCTGTGAGCTGTGATGCCACGGCACTCTACCCAGGGTGACAGCTTGAGGCTCTGTCTCAAAAAAACTTTCTATTGAATGACAGTTGGGTGCAGGAAGAAATAAAAGAGGAAATCATTAACTTCTTTGAGCATAACAGTGAAGACACAAGCTACCAAAACCTGTGGGATACTGCAAGCAGTTCTGAGAGGACAGTTTATCACTTTAGATGCCTACATTCAAAAAACAGAAAGAGAGTGCGTCAACAAACTCACAAGCCATCTTATGGAATTGAAAAAAGAAGAAGAATATAAGCCTAAACTCAGCAGAAGAAAAGAAATATCCAAAATTAAATCAGAGATCAACGACATTGAAAACAAAAGAATCATTCAGAAAATTAATGAAACAAGGAGTTGGTTTTTTGAAAAAAAAAAAAAAAAAGTAAACCTTTGGCCAGACTAACTAGAAGTAGAAAAGTAAAATCTCTAGTAACTTCAATCAGAACTGATAAAGGGGAAATAACCACTCTGTGATGCCACAGAGATATAAGAGATCATCTCTGAATACTACCAGAAACTCTATCCCCAGAAATTTGACAATGTGAAGGAAATGGATCAATAGTTGGAATCACACCCTCTCCCTAGATTTAGCCAGGAGGAAATAGAGCTCTTAAACTGACCAATTTCAAGCACTGAGATTACAGAAACAATAAAACATCTTCCAACAAAAATATGCCCTGGTCTGAATGGCTTCACACCAGAATTCTATCAAACCTTCAAGGAAGACTTTATTCTCGTACTGCAGAAATTATTCCAAAAAATTAAGGAGGAAGGAATCTTCCCCAACACGTTCTACAAAGCAAACATCACCCTGATACCAAAACCAGGAAAAGACACAATTAAAAAGGAGAATTTCAGACCAATTTCACTAATGAACATAGATGCAAAAATTCTCAACAAAATCCTAGCCAATAGGTTACAGTTTATCATCAAAATAATCATACATCATGATCAAGTAGTTTCATCCCAGAGATGCAAGGCTGGTTTAACAAATGCAAGTCCATAAACGTTATCCACCATATTAACAGAAGCAAAAACAAAAACCATATGATCCTCTCAAAAGATGCAGAAAAAGCATTCGATAAAATTCAGCATCCTTTTCTAATTAGAACACTGAAGAGTATAGGCATCTGTGGCACATTTCTGAAACTGATTGAAGCTATCTATGACAAACCTACAGCTAATACTTTACTGAATGGAGTAAAACTGAAAGCTTTTCCTCTTAGAACTGAAAGCTTTTCCTCTTAGAACTGAAACCAGATAAGGTTGTCCTCTGTCACCATTACTGTTCAACATAGTGCTGGAAGTTCTAACCAATACAATTAGGCAAGTCAAGGAAATAAAGGATATCCAAATGGAGCAGAAGAGGTCAAACTCTCCCTCTTTGTGATGATATGACCTTATACTTAGAGAATCCCCAAGACTCAACCACAAGACTCCTGGAAGTCATCAAAAAAATACAGTAATGTGTCAGGATATAAAATCAATGTCCACAAGTCAGTAGCCTTTGTATACGCCACCAAGAGTCAAGATGAGAGGCCAATTAAGGACACAATTCCCTTCACCATAGCTTCAAAGAAAATGAAATACCTAGGAATATACCTAACAATAAAGGTCAAGGATCTCTATAAAGAAAATTATGAAGCCCTAAGAAAGGAAATAACAGAGGATATTAACAAAAGGAAGAACATACCATGCTCATGGCTGAGAAGAATCAACATTGTGAAAATTTCTGTACTTCCCAAAGCAGTCTACAGATTCAATGCCATCCCTATTAAAATACCAAAATCGTACTTTCAAGACTTGGAAAAAGTGATTCTGCATTTTGTATGGAACCAGAAAAAACCCCCATAAACAAACAACAACAACAACAAAAATTCAAATAAATGTAACCATGTTCCTAGACTAGTTAGAATTGGTCAATGACTTCTCATTTTTCTAGAAATCCAAAATCTGTACCATCTATAAGTTGGAAACTTGCCTGGGACAGTCTGGTTTATGCCTCTTGTTTTGGTGTAATTTTTTTTGACAATATATTTTTACTGTGGTAAAATTTATCATCTTAACTATTTTTAAGCACATAGTTCAGTGGTGTTAAGTACATTTACACTTATTATGCAGCCATCACTGCCATCTGTCTCTGGAACACTTTTCATCTTGCAAAACTGAAACTCTGTATCCATTAAACATTAACTCTCCATTGTCTCCTCCCCCAACACAGGCAACAGCAGTTTGCTTTCCATCTCTTTGAATTTGGGTACTCTAGGTACTTATATATACATGGAAACATACTGTATTTGTCTTTTTGTGGCTAGATTATTTGTAACCACTTCTGCTCTCTTCTGGTTACTATTTGCATGGAATATCTCTTTCCATCCATTCACTTTCACCTCTTGGTTTCTAAATCTAAAGTGAGTCTCTTATAGATAGCACATAGTTGGAGCATATGTCTTAAATCCATTCTGCAAATCTTAGTCTTTTTTTTTCTAGTTTTTTTTTTTTTTGAGACAGAGTCTTGCTCTGTTGATTACAGAGTCTACTCCTTTTATATTTAAAGTAATTACTGAGAAGGAGGGATTTACTGATGTCATTTTGGGATTTGTTCCTATATGATTTATACCTTTCTTTGCCCCTCATGCTTTGCTTTACTCTCTCCTTTGGGGTTTAGTTGATTTTTTTTTTCAGTAAAATGTTTGAATTCCATTCTCATTTTCCTTTTATGTATACTCTACAGCTATATTGTTTGTGGTTACCATTAAAATTACATTTAGCTCTTTAATGTTATAATATTCCATTTTTAACTTACATTGACTGGACTCTAATAACATACAAAAACTCTGCCTCTACAAGGTCTCACAATCAGGCTTGTGAACTCATCCTAGAAAAAGTGCTACATACCTCATTGCTGAATATTACTATGGTCACCTGTGAAGTACTCTGCATGGGAAGGCTGACACCTAGTCTCCCTTCAGAGCCTAGTCCACCCTTCAGAGCAATTTTGAAGCTTTTTCTGGAATGGCCATCAGAGCTGTCACCCTACAAGTTCTGACAGTTAATCAATTAACCTCAAGAACTTGCCACCATGCTCTTACATTGGCAGCACTGTACAAACAACTCAGTACAGTTTCATAACCTTGGTATATGAATGTCTTATAGCTGTGTTCCTGTTGCTGTATGGTGCTGTCTCACTGAGTTGTGTCATTATTGTTGGTGTGTGTTTTTGTGTGCCATATGAAGACAGCTCTGAGGGTCATTCCAGAAAAAGAGTTCCAAAATTGCCCTGAAATGTGGACTAGGCACTGGCATCAGTGTGTAGCTTCTCAAGGGCAGTACTTCAAAATTAACCATGGTAATATTCAGTAATGAGGGATGTAGCACTTTTTCTAGGATGAGTTTTTGAACTTAATTGTTAAGACCTTGTATGTAGTTCCTTCCTTGCTCTCTTTCAGTTATTTATTTATTTATTTTTGAGACAGAGTCACAAGCTGTCACCCTGGGTAGAGTGCCATGGCATCACAGCTCACAGCAACCTCCAACTCTTGGGCTTAAGTGATTCTCTTGCCTCAGCTTCCCAAGTAGCTGGGACTACAGGTGCCCACCACAATGCCTGGCTATTTTTGTTGTTGCAGTTAACATTGTTGTTTTAGCTGGCTTGGGCCGGATTTGAACCCACCAGCCTCATGCCGGTGCTCTACCCACTGAGCTATGGGCGCTGCCTGCTCTTTCATTTATTGATATTACAAAATTACCTTGTGTCTCCAAAACTCTAAATTACTAAGTTTTTAAATATATTAATCTCTTACTCATGTAGAAGACAAAATGGGAGTTATAAGCTAGTGTTATAATAATACTAACTTTCAACCTAACAGGTTTTTAAAAATGTATTACTCTCTGAAATTACCCAAAAGACCCTTTTCAGCAGTTCTTGCATAGCAGGTCTTTTGGTAATGAATTCCCTCAGCTTTTGTTTATCTGGGAATGTCTTAATTTCTTCCTCACTTTTGGAAGACATTTTTGTTGGAAATGAGATTCTTGCTTTATAGTTATTTTTCTTTTTCTTTTAGCATTTTGAATATATCAGCCTACTGCCTTCTGGCCTTTAAAGTTTTTAGATGAGAAATCTGTTGATAATCTTATTGAAGAATATTTGTATATGAGAAATTACTTCTCTCTTGTTGCTTCCAAGACTTTTGTTTTGGCTTTTCGCATCTTGATTCTAATGTGTCTTGTTGTAAGTCTCATTGAATTCATCCTGCTTGGAGTTCACTAAGCTTCTTGGACATTTATATTCATGTGTATGATCAAATTTTGGAAAATGTTATTTATTGTTTTTTTCAGATAATCTCTCTGGCCCATTCTTTCTCTTTTCTCCTTTTGTAACTCTCTCAACATGTATATTGGGCTCCCTGATGGTGTCCCACACGTTCCTTATGTCCTGCTCACTCTTCTTTCATCTTTTTTCTTTGTGTTCTTAGGACTTAATAATTTCCATTATCTTATCTTCACCTTCACCATTTTTTTTCTTCTGCCTGCTCAAATCTGCCTTTGAATTCCTCCATTGATTTTTTCATTTTAATTATTGTTCTTTCTAGTTCCAGAATGTCTTTTTGGTTTCTTTGATATTTTCATACATCATTTTGTTGACTTTTTGCTGTTTTTTTTTTTTTTTTAATGAGTTATACTTTCCTGTTTCTTTGTATGCCTTGTGATTTTTTTTTTTTTTGGTAGTTTTTGGCCAGGGCTGGGTTTGAACCCATCACCTCTGGCATATGGGGCCGGCGCCCTACTCCTTTGTGCCACAGGTGCTGCCCCCTTTTTTTTTTTTTTTTTTAATTGAAAACAGGGCTCGGTGCCTGTGGCTCAACGGGCTAACGCGCCAGCCACATCCACCTGAGCTGGCAGGTTCGAATCCAGCCCGGGCCGGCCAAACAGCAATGACAGCTGCAACCAAAAAATGGTCAGGCGTTGTGGCGGGCGCCTGTAGTCCCAGCTACTTGGGAGGTGGAGGCAAGAGACTTACTTGAACCCAGGAATTGGAGGTTGTTGTGAGCTGTGATGCCACGGCACTCTATCCAGGGTGACAGCTTGAGGCTCTGTCTCAAAATAAATAAAATAAAATAAAATAAAATAAAATAAAATAAAATAAAATATAAAATTGAAAACAGGATATTTGAATCTAGTAATGTAATTGGAAAGCAGATGCTCCATCCTTCCTCAGGGTTTGCTGATTTTTATTTATTTATTTTTTGTTCTTTGATTATCATAAGATGTCTCTGTACCAGAGATCAAGATGAGATATAAACTTTAGGTCTTTGTTTTAATCCTGCATCTATCCCTGGGGATGCACTTTATGACTTTCTAAATTCTCAATTATATGGTTGTTTTGGGATGTCCTAGACTTTAAATGCTTGGCTCCTAAAAGAGGAAAAAAGAAAACAATAAAGTGGGATGGGCTTTAGTCCTTTAAATCCCATGGAAGTTGCTTCAGTCAGAGGGGATGGGGCTTGCAACAGCTGGCAGTGGGGAGGGTGGGGTGTGCAAAAATGACTGCTTGCCTGCATGCCTGTGCTTCCAAAATCAGAAGCAGCAATCAGCAATCAGAACACAGATCTCCAATTTGTTGGAGGACAGGGTCCTTATTACCTACCCAGGCTACCACGAGACGCTGGCAAGCTGTTACATGAACACACATGTGGCTGCCAGCCCTGGAACTGGGGATGGATAGTGTCTATGAGCTGAACTAGATCGAAACTAACCACAATTTACTGTTCAACTTTTCTCCTGGAAGTTGTAAGCCTTCCAATATAGTCCCGAGTTCCAAAATAGTTGCCTCAGACAGATTCTGTCACTGCAATTGCTATCTAGGTGGAGAGACAGATTCCCAGTGCTTCCTACTTTGCCATCTTCCCAGAACCATTTCTAATCCTGGTGTGATTTTTGATGGCATCCTTTTCATGAACATAGCATCCAGTCTGAGCATTGACCTCTGAAGCCTACACCATCAACTTCCTGTTATGGCTACCTTGCTTCTGCCACTCCTGTTGAGCTACACAGCTGATCACCCTCATTGTGTCTCTTCTCCTTTCTCTTAGTTATGGTCCCCCTAATGCTATTCTGAGTCCACTATCTCCTGGAGTAGAGACTATTTATCAGCCTCCCTAGCAACTGGGGGTGGCATTGACTAATTGGTAGACAAGAAGATGGATGCAAAAATGGTGGGTTCAAGATCCAGACAGAGTCCTTAAAGAGAGGAGATGTGCCCTTCTTCCTAAGTCTTCCTGAGCCTGCTGCAAGCAACCTGGATGTGAAGAAAGCCTTCTTGGACCATATGGCCAAAAGTGACATCCTGGTGACATTGGACAACTGTGAATAATTTAAGGGAGCTGAGCCCCACAACAGTCCCAGGCCACCTACCTACTGATCATTGCATAAGTGAGAATAAGAGAATAAATGTGTATTTACTTGAACTCACATTTATTTTAGATCCCTTTCACTTACCTCTACATATATGTATCACATCCAAATAAAACAGAATTTGATACAGGAAGTACCTAAAATATGTGACATTTACTTTTCAGTGCAAGCCAGTCCAAAGACTCAGAAATTACAGGCTGTAGGCCCAATGTCCCTTTTTATGGTACGGCACAATGCCTGGTAAAACTGTCCTTTGCAATAACCTGGGAGTCCAATCTCATACTGACCAAACCTTAGCTCTGGGGAACACTGAGAATTCTGGTGGGTGTTGGCTGCTTCTTGCAAAGGCGTAAAAGGGACAGATGAACTCAGGCTAGAGACATTCAGCGGCAAGCAGTGATGGAAGGGGATTTTGCTTTGCAAAGGGCAGGGCTCAATATCTGTAGCATGAAATGTAGGTTGACTGAGAGACTGCTTTAAAAAGCCATCCGTTCCTGTGCCCCAGAATGAAACCATTATAAGCAAAGCTGCAAGCTTAGGAGGAGATAAGTTTGTGACCCAAAGTTTTCTTCAGGCACCTCTGTTTTTTGGGTTTTGAGGGGTTTTATTTTTTCTTTTTTTTTGCCAGACAATGGGTGGTGGGGAGAGAAGAATGAGGTGGGGGCAAAAGAGAGAGATGGCTGAGAAGGGAGAGAAGAGAGGAGAGAAGGGCCGGAGAAGGGAGGGCAGACAGAGGGGAGGGGAGGAGAGGGGAGTGCAGAGGAGGGAACGGAAGAGGAGAGGAGTAAATGCCAGTCCAGTGTCAAACACTAGATCAATAGCGTATGGCTTTTCTTCTTAAGGCCCATGTTTCAGAGGGTCTCAAATTGGTGTCATTAAGTTGAAAAAAGGTGTGGATAGAACATGGGGCTAATAAATGAAAAAAACAAAGCCTTCAGGTTTAGACTTTTGATGATTGGCTGAAGCTACTTGTACATGGCACTGAGCAGAAGCAACTAGACCAGGAGATGAGTGAAGTTTTGAGGTTAAGCGCATTTTTAAAGATGTCAGATGTTTAACTTGCCAAACCTGTGACCAACTCCTAGAGCCACTGCTGGGTCCCTGAAATGACACTGGCAGCAAATGACACTGGGCTGAGAAAGTTGAGCAGCCACCAAGGACACACTCGCTGATGCTCATCTCAGACAGCATGCAGGGGCGTTCCTCTCCAACAGCAGGAGCTGGGGCTGCCGGATGGAGCCTCACACGTGTGCACACATAGGCTTTTTACTTTACAAATGGCAGATAGCTTAACATTTTTTTTTTTTTTATGAATGAGTGACCACTATAAATTTTTCATCCTTCTCTTTCAAATTGTGACAAAGGATCTTCTTACAATTACTCTGGGTATTAGGGCTGCCCTAAAAAGTACCACCAACAAGGTGGGCGAAATAACAAAGGTTTATTATCTCACAATTTTGGAGGCTGGAAGTCTGAGATCAAGGTGTTGGCAGGGTGGCTTCCTACAGAGGCCGAGAGAGAGAATCTGTTTCTGGCATCTCATAGCTTCTGGTGGTTTGGTGGGAATCTTCTGCGCTCTTGGTGGTGTCTGTCCTCCTGCTCATGTGGCATTCTCCCTATGTGTGTGTCTGTACGCAAATGTCCCCAGGTTATAAGAACACCAATATCGGATCAGGGGTCTACCCTAGGCCAGTATGACCTCATTTTATCTAATTACACCTGCAATGACTCTTCCAAAGACATTTGCATTCTGAGTGACTGTGGGTCAGGACTTCAACATATGAATATTGGGAAGACACGTTTGACTCACAACACTCTGTTTCTTCTCCTCTGTTGTATAATTATGTATAATCTGTCAGGGACAGATCATTTGTCTCTTAGTTTGTGCACCCACCAGAAAGTAGTTCTGCAACTGGACCCAATGAAGGTAATTTAGCATCACTGAGAAGCTCTGAAATTTTGCCAGAAGCAGTGTCCAGAGAAGAGTTCCAGATTTTATCACTTGGGAAATCAGCGAGTATATTCCAAGTGAAAGAAGGTCATGTAAAGAATTTTTGGTTGGACAAAGGAACAAAACATAGCAGAAATTCTTATGCTTGCATAAGAACAGAGTCTCTGGGCTCGGCACCTGTGGCTCAACGGGCTAAGGCCCCAGCCACGTACACCTGAGCTGGCGGGTTCGAATCCAGCCTGGGCCTGCTAAACAACGATGACAGCTGCAACCAAAAAAAGGCTGGGCATTGTGGCGGGCGCCTGTAGTCCCAGCTACTTGGGAGGCAGAGGCAAGAGACTCGCTTCAGCCCAGGAATTGGAGGTTGCTGTGAGCTGTGATGCTATGGCACTCTATCCAGGGTGACAGCTTGAGGCTCTGTCTCAAAAAAAAAGAACAGAGTCTCTGGCTTTTATTGAGATACGTAGCTGCTGGCTTGGCATCTGTGGCTCAAGTGGCTAAGGCGCCAGCCACATACACCTGAGTTGGCGGGTTCGAATCCAGCCAGGGGCCCGCCAAACAACAATGACGGCTGCAACCAAAAAATGGCCGGGTGTTGTGGCAGGCACCTGTAGTCCCAGCTACTTGGGAGGTGGAGGCAGGAGACTCCCTTGAGCCAGGAATTGGAGGTTGCTGTGAGCTGTGATGCCATGGCACTCTATCCAGGGTGACAGCTTGAGGCTCTGTCTCAAAAACAAAAAAAAAAGAGAGAGAGATACGTAGCTGCCAAGAATAAAGTCCATATTTTTAACCTCCTATACAGCTAGGTGTGGCTATGTAGCTAAATATGGGCCAGTGTGCAACTTCTAGGTCATACTCTGAAATGGAGAAGATATGTCTTTATTTTTTTGTTTGACCAGTTACCCAATTCTGCCACTTAGAACTCAGATTTAGAGATAAGCCACTATGAGCTCTGAGGACAAGGACACCTCCCTGGTGAGAAAGGACTCAGACAGAAGAAGCCTGGCTCCTGGGACATGAAGCAGACCCATCGCCCAGGTGAATACATCGATTATAAACAAACATAAGGGCTCAGTGCCTGTGGCTCAAGCAGCTAACGCGCCAGCCACATACATCTGAACTGGCGGGTTCAAATCCAGCCTGGGCCCACCAAACAACAATGAGGGCTGCAACCGAAAAATAGTCGGACATTGTGACAGGTGCCTATAGTCCCAGCTACTTGGGAGGCGGAGGCAGGAGAATCGCTTGAGCCCAGGAGTTGGAGGTTGCTGTGAGCTGTGATGCCACTCTGCCCAGGGCAATAGCTTGAGGCTCTGTCTCAAAAAAAAAAAAAAAAAAAAAGTAGAATTATTTTATTAATGGTTGCCTCTATGACCATATTATAAGCTCCTAAGAGGAGGGCAGTTGTATTTGTCAGGGTTCTCCAGAGAAACAGAACCAATAAGATACACAATATATTTTGCTGTGTATGCGTGCCTCTTTGCCCAAATTTTTGAGGGAAAAATAATGATGTGTGCTATACGTGGGCAATATTATTTGTTATCAGTACATTCAATTTTTGTACCTTGTATCTGTTCTTGTATTTTGTAATTATGTGTTACATAAAATTTCTTGTACCACAATATGTCAAAAAATAAATGCTAAAATTCCTTTATAATACAAAAAACAAGTACCTAAATATATGCAAATAAACATTTGAATTAAATAATTAAAACAAAATATATTTCCCTGAAAGTATGGGCCAAAATGTGGGTGTGCCTTAAACACAGGGACACATTATACACAGATGGTATATAGACATACAAGAAAAGATTTATTAAAGGTATTGGCTCATGTGATTACAGAGGCTGAGAAGTCCTACAATCTGCCTTCTACAAGCCAGAGGCCCAGGAAAGCTGGGTCCAAATCCAAAGATCCCAAACCAGGGGAGCTGCTAATGCAAGTCCTGTCTGAGTCTGAAGACCTGAGAACCAGAAGCTCTGTCGTCTGAGGGCAGGAGAAGATGGATGTCCCAGCTGGAGAAGAGAGCCGGAAATCACCATTCTTCTGCCTTTTATTCCTATGTGGACCCTCCAGAGATGGGATGAGGTCCACCCACATGGGTGACAGGGATCTGCTTTACTCAGTCTACTAGTTCAGATGCACATCTCTTCTGGAAACACCCTCACACATATACCCAGCTATCTGGGCATCCCTTATCCGCCTCAGGTTGACACAGAAGATTAACCTTCACAGCAGTGTATGACTTGCTCTCTCTGATGGGCAATCTCTGAGACGGTGCCAGCTCATTTTTACTACCTGGTTCTCACATTCTTGTGCAATCTCCTCCATTCGTGTGTGGGCTGGCCTCACTGGCTAGGTTTTGGTAGAAGTAATCAGAGGTCATTTGTGAGATTAAGCAGCACAAAGCCTGGGTCTGCCTTCCTGGGTGATCTTTTTGGATTGCTCCTTCTATTTTAGTTTTTTTATTTTTAAATATACATGTGTTAATTAGGTTTCCACTTTTTGCCTTCATAGAATTTAAAAGGCTTAAAATTCAATAACAATAACAATGTTTAAGATAAGGACCAGAAACAAAAACCACGTAAAGAATGAACAAAGATAAATACATTCAGAAAAGAAAACAGACGATTACTGCACCTAAATATCAAGCAATATTAGTAATAATAATGCCAAGAAAGCAAGTGCAAATTGTCAAATAAGACATTATAGAGGGCTTTGACTCTGAGGCTTAGCATGAAGTCATCAGTTAACCGCTTATTTTTTTTTTCCCAAAGTCTCACAAAATAGACAACTAATACCATACAAATAAAAGTAAAGGAGAGTTTCAAAAAACAGATCATGCCAAATCCTATGGACAATAGAAAAAGAAGAAACATTTCAAAATCATTCTGCTTGATCTAGATTCACCTGATATTGAAATTGGAGAAAATATATATTGTTATAAAGGGAAATAACAAACATATTTCACTTATAAGTGAGGATGCAATATCCCAAACAACATGCTGCTTCTAGCAGGAAGCCATCTACCACGTTGTAAGGCAGCCCTACAAAGAGAACCCATGTAAGTGAGCTTGGCAGATTCTTCAGCCCCTGTTGTGATTTAAGACAAATGTAACCTCCGCTGATCACTTGACTGCAACCTCATGAGAGATGCTGAACCAGAGTCACCAGGTAAGGCATGCCCACACTCCTGCACCACAGGAAGTATGAGAAATTTTCTCGTATTAAACTGCTAAGTGTTGGGTTAATTTGTGATCTAGCATGAAGTGACTCATATGCTTGCTCACCACTACATCCCCAGTGCCTATCCTAATGCTTGGCACAGAGTAAGTTGTCAATTAATGCTAGTTGAATAGATAAGGCATAAATTAATAGGTTCTCTAATCAGGAACTTGTGTAAAACTCTGGTGCCCTCTAAATCTTCAGCTCTTCATTATTGCAACGAGTTATAGTCCCGTCTAAATGAATATTAAATAAAGTCTTATGTGTGAGAGTATCTCGTAAGGGATGGCACACATATTAAAATTGTTTAATTTTTTATGTTTGCTCTATGTTCTAGAAACGATTTAAGGGACAGATGATTTTATTTTATGTGAAGGGCCACCTTTGCTGTGGATGTATATTGCATATCTATTACTTTTCCTTGTAATTTATTTCAAATATTCCCCAATCAACCCTGTAACGTTAAGGTATGTGAGCACGGTCACTTTAAACAACACCTTGGGAATGCTGTTTAGCATTTGAAAGACCCTAAGCAGAAACACATACCTCAGGGGTGATTACTTGTAAGGTGAAGGACTTTCACCAAGGAGTCACATTTCAGAGGGAAGTGCTTCAAATTTCTAAATGTGCCCTCCAGAGATGGTCAGTTAGCATCAGAGACTTCAGAAAACAGCTTCTCTTTAGTGAGAGAGAAGTGTTGTAGATTCATGGTTGGCTTGAGGGATTTGGGGGTATTGCCACCAAGGGTACTGTCAACTGGAGCAACTGGGGCCCTGGTCTCCTGCTAGAGGAGGACTCTGCTGAGCTGCTGTGACACCCCTGTGCCTTCAACAGGGCGGTCCACTCCTTCAGAGTGGAGGACAGAAAGCAGGGACTTCCCCCAGCTTATCAGACAGATATGTGTGATTTGATTCTTTTTTCGATCTTTGTTCTAATAAGTGTTTGTGTGGCATGATTTTGCCAGAGAGATGACTTCTGTGTAAAAAAAAAAACAGAAAAGAATCCAAACTCTGTAAAGTAATTTAAAGAGGTTTGCTCTTTGCTTAATATATACTACTTAACATGGAAAGCCACACCCAGGAAGCCTGGGGGAAGTGGTCTAGCCCACGGTTGGGTTACAGTATGATTTTATCCACTCAGGGAGACAAGAATTACATGCAAAGTCATAAATGAATCCGTGGGAAGTGTACATTGGTTTGGCCTGAAAAGGTGGGACATCTGGAAGCAGGAGGGTTTACAGGTTATAGGTGAGTTTAAAGATCCTTTGATTTGTAGTTGGATAAAGAAATGCAACTTTGTTCAAAGGCTTGGAATGTTTTAAGTGAAGGAAGCTTGTTAATCATAGACCAGCCACCAGACAGATACCAAGACTCAAGTGATCTGATAAGTAAATTGATGCCCTGCAGGCGTGGTTTAAGCTTTGTCTTCCATGTCCTTAAGCTTCTTAATTATTTAGTACCATATTGTTACCAAGAATAACTCCAAAAGGGACATGCTATAACTAGGCCATAACTTCTCATGGCTTACAACTCAGATTTAAGGTTTTTCTTTTTTTTGGGAAGAGATTCCCTTGGCCAAGAGGGGGTATAGTCAGTTGGCTGGAGAGGCTTAAGATTTTCTTTTATTTCTTTTAGTTTGGGGGATGTGGGCAGGAGATAGCCTTCTTTCAATCATTGGACACTGCTCAAATTTCACCAAAGAACTTCACGTCATTGAACCACCAAACTGTCCTAGGTTAGTTCATGAAAGTGAGTATTTACCTGGCCTGTTTGAACTCTTGTGTCACCTTGGCCGCATTGTCTGCTGCCTGAAAAAGGATGCTCTGTCAAAACTTAAAAAGACTAATATAATCATGATTCAAATAACCCAGCTTACTCTAGGACAGGTCTTCCCAGATGGTGAATTCCAATGGAAATCGATTTGCTAGAGATAACTGAGATTTCCTGACTCCTGCCTTTGTGTGGATCCCGAGTGACCAGCTGCTTGGCTGCGTCCATCAGTCCCTGTTATCCTGGCCCACCACCCACACCCAGTGCACATAGGCCACGCTGGTGCCTTCCTATACCCCAGGAGTTCAGGACTCCACAAACAGGTTAGATTGTCCTCTTCCCCAATGCTGTGTCACCCTCTGTCACCTGAGCCCTGAAATAGCCCTCCTTTTGCCACAGCCTTGGGGATTCTCTCCAGGTTTGCAGTTTGTGCCAATAGCAAATCTTCCTTCAGGGATTGGGGCTCTCCTTGGGTTAAAAGAAGAGGCAGGAGGTAGACCTTGCCTCTTTCCTTTTTCCCTCTCCCCCCTCCACTGCTCTGCTGAGAATATCACACTACAACCCTCTCCCTCCTCCTTCACTGAAGCACAAGTCCACATGCAGCTCAGTGATGACTCAGCCTGTTTTCCAATCACCAGACGCACCAGATATCCCCAAATCTCATGTGGACACTGCCCTGGCTCCAGCTGAAGTCTCGGCTACTTAATTAACATGATTTGATAATAATACTTTAAAAACATCAGTCCCTGGTTATGCAAAGATAAGGAATTTTCCTCCTATTTTTTCCTCATTAAAAAGAAGTCTTACACCTCAGGGTCTTCTCCGTTCAGTTCTCTCGGTCCAGGATCCTGAAGCCTGGGAAGAAATGATCAGCTTGGACCCTAAATCAACCCAGCAAGGAGCTGGGGCATAGGGGAGAGAAAGCTGCCTGGGAAATGTAATGAACACACAGAAAGTGGCAGTTAGATTTTACATCGGTAATTATCCCTCTGTTGAGTTAACAAGTGGGTTAACACCATTCGTAAGTATGAACCCAAGAATGTGTTGGAAAACAGCCTCTCCAAGATGTATTGGGATGGAGCTGTGATAACAGATTAACAAATTCTGGCCAACAGACCAGATATTCTGTGACAAACTTAATAAAACAGAGATGCTCATTGATATTGCTTTCCTGCTAAATATAAATACCCCAAGAACGTACGCAGAGAGGATAAATAAGTATGTAGCTTGATAAAGGATTTGGATTGAAAACAGAATGTGAAGGACAATAGAAAAATCTTTCTGCCTTTTCTGTACCAGAAAGAGGTTTCCCAGCTTAAAAAACCGATCATTCATTGTGAATTCGCCTCTATTCAAAGACAGAGGTTATGTAGATTTCTAAGCAATCATTTTCTGTTTTAATGATGAATAATCTAATGTGCTTGGCTTCTGTTTATTTTTGAAGTATATAAAGATCTATTCATCCAAACAGCAAGAAAAAAATAATGATGTAAAAATTTATCAGGCTGTACACTCAGAGTACATAAGTTTGTTTGTATCTTAGACTGCGATGAAAAGTTTTTAAAAATGCCAATGCTGAAGATTACCATTCTTATTTGGGCCTTGGTAAACCAACTTTGTTCACATACACTTTTACAGAATGTTCCTTCTCGTATTAAATCCTGCAGCAGAGATCCTGACTCTTTGATTCCTGGATGGAGTGATGAGACATCAGAGCTGGCGGACACAGTCTTCTGACAGTACTTGCCCTCTAAGCTCAGGCATGGAGGACAATGTCAGGAACATTAATGGCAGCTGTGGACTCTATTCTTTAAAAAAAATTCAACAAGCCCATGTATGCTGTGCTTGTCACAGAGTGACTAACCTCTACTTCCAGCCTTTGGGCCAGACAATAAAGCTCAAAAAGCTGTGCTTAAATTTCCTCAAATCTGGGTCATCTGCCACACTTTGGGCCTTCACTCAGTAAGCCCTGCTACATTTTCCCCCTTCAATGTAGGTAAAAGAAATAAAACCACGGATATTGAGAGTAATAATTCACGTAGTATGAAATGTATTGGATAAAAAAAAGTCTGCAGATGACTAATGCTTGAATACATTCCAGAATCTTCTGTCCAAAGCAAACTCAGACTTGTCTGCAAGGTGACAATGGCCTTGGCGAGGTGAATGGTGAATGTCACATCCTCAGAATCAAAAGGGCCGCTGACGTCATTGCATCTTCATCCTCATGGGATAGCACAGCTGCTACTCATCACCACTGGCCCTCACTTGGGCAGCCAGGAGCCATCCCAGTAAGCCCATCACAGGGTGCATAGGACCTAGGTGATGTGGGGCTCAGTCCTCAGGCCTAAAGTGCCCTGACACTGAAATAAAGAGAGAATCATAAAGTGCGTAAAATAAATCAAATATACATCTTGAGTCTTCTTTCCAAACCCTAAAGAATGGGGAGAAAAATGGCCCTTTGGAAACATAAAAGAGAGGGTGATCAAACTGCCCATGTACTTACTTGGAGCAGATTATTTCTACAGTGACCCCTGTGGGGGCCACCTACTCCTCACAGGTTATCTTAAGCATTTTTTAAAATGACACTCCACCGTTTGGGGGTATGTAGACCAATCGAGAGTGGGTGCTGGGCCACCTTCCATGATGGGAGGGTGGCCATTGACATCTGGGAGTGATCTGAGCTGTGGTAGAGGGGTTCCCAGTACTCAAACCCTTTCTTCTTTGTTCAAAAGCTTGAACGCTCTCTCTCAATCTCTCTCTCTGAAAGGCAGAAGGAAATACTATGCCACCGGGCTCCCTGTGCTTGCCCAGTGGCATGTACAACTCAGCCCTCCTCTGGGCAGTGATAACAATCGAACACACCTCCCCAGCTGCCCAAAGGCAGAGGGAACAGCTGCCTGTCAGGGAGCGCCCTGGGTGCTCCAGACAGATAGGACCTTGTGGGCCTCTGAGCTTGGGGCTGGGGGTGACACGAACACCCCAAAGAGCTGTCAACAGGGGGTTCGCAGTCAGAGGCGTTCTTTCATTGATTGGTGTGATTGCACGGGGAAGTCTTTCTGAAAGTTAGCTCTTAAATTCTTAATATTAGAATGTTATAGTTCAGCTTCTATTTGCATATTTATTTATACAAAGTCCTATCCTTGCTTTTCTGATATGTTGCTTACAAGGAACACTCTCCCTCAATCTCTCTTTCTCTTCAATCTCTCTGAAAGGCAAAAGGAAATAGTAGCCTAAGGTTTGGGTCCTGCTTGTTTGGGTCTCTGGGATGAGAGGGTTTCCTGAGTTGGCTTTTGGCACATCCTGTTTCTGTAGCTGTTGCTCCTTTCTATTATACTTTTTTCCCTCTACTCTCCTCCCTACCTTAGTTTTTAACCTGGAACACTTGTGGATAAATCTGTGTTTTCCATGTTCTGTGTGTCAGGAGCACATAAGGGTTGGTTTCCAAGTCCTGAAAGCCAGCCAGAAACCTGCTGGAAGATGTTCTTCTCCCACCCCTTTGGGACACAATTCCCATCACATTTCTCCTCCTCCCAACAAGGTGCCGGTTTTAGGTCCCACACTGCTCCTCCTCTTTGACCTTGGCCTGCAGCATGGCACAGTCATCCCAGGCAACCACTCCTGTAATCACATCCCTTGTAACGTCTTATGACTTTGTAAGTGTCTGCATGATACACTTTAAACATGAAGTCATCCTTGGTATCCACAAAGAACTGGTTTCTTGCAAATACCAAAATCCATGGGTGCTCAACAATCCCTGATATGAAATGATGTCGTATCTGCCTATAATGCACGCACATCCACCCACACATGTATTATAAACATCTCTGGGCTGATCATAATAGCTAACCCAATGCAGATACCATGTAAACAGTTGTTAAGCTGTATTTTTGTTGTGCTATTTTAAATTGTTGTATTGTTATTTTTTCCCCTGGATGTGTTCCATGCTTCCATTTGGAGACTGCATTCTCCTTCAGGTGCAATAGTAACATTAACTAATATTGTTCGAATACCATGTGTTTGGTGGCCTACTGAGCACTTGGCTATCACGATAGTTGATAAATCATCTCTAACTTAATTCTCAAGTAGTCCTATGAGGTAGGTGCTAGAATTTTACAGATGAGTAGAGTAAGACTAAAGAGTGTAAGTGATTTGCCTACTTGGTGTCTATAAATGGTCCAGAAAGAATGAGAGTAAAGAGCCTATTGAGTGCAGAGAAAGAGAACATAGAAGGCAGATTTTCTTTCTTTCCCACTTATTTCATGGAGTAGAGACACAACTGCTTGTAGACATTTTCCTCTACTAAGCCTTTGTTTTCAACCTGGAACATTTGCAGATAAATCTAATGACAATCACCATGGCCCAAACGTGACCTTAACTTGACCCCAAGGGAAAGCGAAACAACTCAAAGAAGATTGGGGTTGAAGCTCTTATAAAGAAGCCGTTGGTCTCTTCAGCATAGCATATTTTCAATGTTTGAGTCTTTCATAAGGACTTTGGTATTTTCCTCAGATACTTTATTCATACCCAAACCAAGCTGTTTGTTGCTTATAATATTATTTTTTAACCATCTATACAATAACAAAAATGACAGAATTGTGAAAAATTCAGTCAAGCTCTTGGTTGAACCATTTTCCCCCCTTGTTTACATAATGTCCAATAAAGTCAAATCTAATTCTTTATAGAAGGAGTCGGGCCCACGTTCTTCTATAAAAATAGATTTTCAGGGAAAATGGGAAATTGACAATTTCCCTAAGAATTTTGTATGAAGAAGTACTCTCTTGTGTTTGAGTAATGACAAGATATTAGGCATTCCTGTATTCTTTATTTTTCCCTTTATTAATGAATTAGAACACACAATTGGTTTAAAATTAAATAAAATTCTCATAAGCATCATTCATGTCTTCATTACCAGTCAGTTGTACTTTGTAAAACTGGATTTCCATTGAAATGGCTTCATGTCAACATGGGAGTTGACAGTGGCTGTTGGGAGCCCATCCGGGCCGGGAGCAGGCTGACCCAGCCCGGCCTGCAGCCAGGGCAGCAGTGCAGCTGCGGCAGGGCACAGGTGGGCAGGGCAAGCACAGATCCAGAGGGCCACCATCAGCTGGACCCAGGAAGCAGCACACACCCAGGTGACTCGTAGGTTGAGAGCACCTGAGAGATTTCATGTCGGGACATGGGCTTTTGGCATTAACACACACATCCTTTGGCTGGTATTTAAGGAGTCTACCTTTTGTATACCAGACTACCATCTGTGGGTCTTCTGTGTGCCTTCTGGATTCCTGTTCAGATTCTCAGGGGATTCTCTGGACAGGTGGGATCACAGACATAGTTTTTACCCTCGTCAGGCAGGTACAAAGTTCTTTCTCAGATGTTAGGGGCTTGGGCTCAGACAGGGGCTCTAGGGAAACCTTTTAAAAGGATTTTTGCCTCGTGATTCACTGGTTACATTGAAAATCTGGGAACACAATACAACATAATTCTTTCTTTTCTAATTATGATATTGTTTTTGAGAACTGACAGATTTCAGAACAACTAAATAATTTCTACTATCCCTTTTTTCTCTCAATATTAGTGTCACGTGTAAAACCTGGTATTTTGTGACTTTTCATCCCCATCTGTTTCTCTACAAATCTTTTAAAAATGCAACTACTTTAAGAACAAAGAAAGAGAAAGAGAGAAAAAGAATGTTTTAAAGTATACACTTATCTTGCCAAAGTATATCCTAGTATTATCAGCAGGACATAATTTACTATGCATCATTATCTACTCTTAACTTATGAAATAATTTAAATATTTTAGCATAATTGATGTCTCTATGCTTTGCTTAGCTAAGAGATTGATTCTTTCATTCTTTGCTGTAGACCATTGGAAAATTTTTAGTGAAACCACATTCAAACTGGACTTAAGTAAGCCTAAGTGGTTACCCAGCTGGGAGAAAGGGAAATCCTCCTCACTCTTACTTGATTAGAGTAGATTTTAGTTTTGCCTACTCTGCTTGTGTACCACCATTAGATTGTAGAGGATCATGAGGTCACAGTGGACTCCTTGATGACTGAGGACAGGTGTACAGTGGGAGATTCTTCAGCTGCTCCTTTCCCTTCAACAGGGTGGTCAGATGCCCTTGAAAGTTCACCCCAGCCTTTCTCCTACAATTCAATGCTTTTTACCTTGAGGGAATTATTGTATCCTCTCATATTCTCATCCAGAACATGTTCTGAATAAACCCAGTGTTCTGCAGAGCATTTTATCTGCCGTGGTTGAGCTTTATATATTTTTACAAAGTTATCAATGTTTTTTCATATTATAAGCCTGTGTGAGGACATAATAACTGATTCCTGTTTTCTTTTTCCTTCTCTATCTCAACTTCACTTCTAGAGACGCTCTCATCCCAAATTGATTCATGAATGACATCCCTGGAAAATGCACCACATATGAGTAGCCAAGTACTCATGTGAGTACTCACGAATGTTGCTGCGGTGATCCTGGATAAAACCTCAGCAAATAGAAATGGAAGCATTTTTTTTTAAAAGACCAGACGGAATTCAATCAAGAAGGCAGGAATAGCTCAATATTTAAAAAAATCTATTCCTGTAACACCACTTTAATACATTAATCGCTAATCATTTGTTGATATGAATAAATACTGAAAGGTGTATTAACAAAGATAATATCTAATACAATGGATCTAGCGCCATACCTCCTTAACATGACAAAACCGAACACACACACACACACACACACACACACACACGTTCATACCAGTGTCACTGTCATGTTTTATAGTAAAATCCTACATGGCAAGTGTTTCTATTGAAGTCAATAGCGAGTCAAGGGCTGCTGTTGTCATCAATGTTATTTAAAATTGTTCTAGAAGTACCAGTCAAAGGAATTAAAATAACAAAATGAGAAGTATAAATAGTGTAAAGAAGGAGGAAAATTTTTTGTTATTTGCAGATAATAGGATAGGATCGGATATCCAGAAAATCTCATGAAGATGAAATAAAGCCTTCACAGAAGCAGAAGAAATAGGTAGTCAGTTACTTACAAACAATAATAATAATAGCTTTCCATCATACAAACATAAGACAGAGGATAAAAGGGGGAGGCAATACCTCACGGTTTGGCTCAATATATTTTTCTTGAGCACTGGAGACACAGATAAAATAAGATAGAGTGTTTGTTCTCCAATGAATGGCTTTGAGGTTAGAGGTGATAAACAATATATAAACAAGCAAATACATGACTTTTCAGGCAGTGGTAAATGCTATGAAGGAATTCGGGAGAACCATATGGTGGGATGATGGAACTGGAGAGTTGTCAGGGAGAGTCCTATATTGTACAGCAAGGCCTGGGAAGGCCTCTCCTGGGAGGCAGAATGGGAGCTGAGACATGAAGGAGAGTCGTCGTGTGATGGACTCTAGCTAGAATAAAGAAATAAAGAAGGATGAGAAAGGGGCATGGCAATAGCTGTAAGACAGCAGGAGGGCATGCTAGAGAGGCAGGAAGGAGCCACTACAGTGAGGAAGGGGCAGGATCACACAGGACACCTGCAGGAGGCTGGGTCCTTTTGTGCACATCAGGACACCACCAAGGCATTGAGGGGTTTGGCAGGTTGGGGAGGTGCAGGGTGTTGCTAGGACTTCATGGTCTGCTGTAAAATTTAGCTCTACAGGTATGCAGAGAATGGATTGTAGAAGTGTGGGGGAAAGCAATGTAATTGGTGGCCCAGGTGAGAGAAGATGGCAGTGGGCAGTGACAAGAAGCAGGCATAGGTTTGACATTCATTCCCGATGCAGAAAGAACTACCAGTACCTACCTGCTAACAGACTGAATGAGCAGAGAAAGAGAAGGAGGAGAAATCAGGGGCATAACTCGAAGCCTCCATTCACAACAGAAAAACACACAAAACCTGAGATGTCTAAGAATAAATTACACAGGGAATGTCCAAAGCTTATCTACATAAAAGAGCTATGACAACCCAGGGAGGGTCTTAAAGAAAAGATCCACATAACGGAGAAACAACTTTGCTCTCACAGAACAAAAATGGATAGTTTGAAGAAGTCAGTGCTTCCGAAGGCAATCCCTGCAGGAGTTTTTGGTTTTCTTTTTTTTTTTAAACAAGACAAAAAATGACACCAAAATTCATCTGGAAGAATAAACATCTAACTAAAATGTAAAATAAAGCTATAATAATAAAAACAGGGAGGAAGACAGGGACAAGAATAGACAAGCCGATTAACAGATCCGATGGACAGTCTAGAGATGGACTGCCCCATGGTAGGAATAGCCGATGTCTCTGCATATCCATGCAGAGATGTTGGATTAGTACATGCATGTTGTGGTCTACTGATTAGCCCCTTGAAAAAACAAAAGTGGATTACGATTTTACTCCCCACCAAAATAAATTCAAATGGGTCAAAGACATAAAGGGGGAAAAAATGAATACATTTCAAAAAATAATTATCATCTTGGCGTGAGGAAGAAATTTCTATGCAGAACACAGAAATTAGAAGCCATGTGAGGAATGATTGTCAACTTGAACTACACAAACATGGAAAATTATATGGATGCCAAAGAAGCAAGCGAGAAAACAAAACCCTCACAGTTAAAATATGATGAACTCACCAAGTTCTGTGGGTTTAAATTCCGTCTATTTGTCTGTGACTTCCAAAGGCTATCTCTGGCCAAATAGTTCCATGTTGTTTTGGGGTTGAGCAGTGTCCCCTCAAATGACGTGTGCAAGTCCTAATCTCCAGAACCTAGAATGTGATCATATGTGGAAGTAGGGTCTTTGCAGATGTCATCAGGTTAAACAGTCATACTAGATAAGGGCAGGTCCTAATCCACTGCTGGGTGTTTCTATATAAGAGGAGGATATTTTGGTTCGGCGTCTGTAGCTCAGCGGCCAGGGCGCCAGCCATATATGCCAGAGCTGGCAGGTTCGAATCTAGCCAGGGCCTGCCAAATGACAATGACCACTACAACAAAAAAATAGCTGGGTGTTGTGGCAGGAGCCTGTAGTTCCAGCTACTTGGGAGACTGAGGCAAGAGAATTGCTTAAGCCCAAGAGTTTGAAGTTGCTGTGAGATATGATGCTACAGAGATGAGATATGTTGTTGAAGTTGCTGTGAGATATTATGTCTACCCAGGGTGACATAGTGAGACTCTGTCTCAAAAAAAAAGAAAAAGAAGAGGATATTTGCACACTGACACACAGAGATGGTGGCCACGTGAAGAGGGCAGCAGAAATTGAAGAGATAAAGCTAAAAGCTCAGGAAAACCAAGGATTTCTGGAATCTATTAGACGCTAGGAAAGAGGTATGGAACAAATTCTTACTTAGAACCTCAGAAGCACGGCCCTGCCAATACATTGATCTCAATTGATCTCGTTGATTTTTGTTCTTTTTTTGAGACAGAGTCTCGCTCTGTTGCCCAGGCTAGAGTGCCGGGGCATCGTCATAGCTCACAGCTACTTAAAGTCTTGGGTTCAAGTGATCCTCCTGCTTCACCCTCCCGAGTAGCTGGGAGTACAGGCACCCACCACAATGGCTACCTAATTTTCCTTTTTTTCAGTAGAAATGGAGTTTTGCTCTTGCTTAGGCTGGTCTCAAACTTCTGAGCATAAACAATCTACCAGTCTCAGCCTCCCAGAGTGCTAGGATTACAAGTGTGAGCAACACATTAATTTTGAACTTCTGGCCTCCTGGACTGTGATAGAATACCTCTCTGTTGTTCTAAGCCACCCCATTTGTGGTCATTTGCTATAGCAGCTCCAGGAAACTAATATTCACATTAAAGCCGAATAGGTGTATTGAACTTAGCTTTGTTAAAACAAAACTCTTCTTTAGCTACATATTAATATATGCATAAATGAAATCATACATGACAATCATCTGACGGTCACAGTGGTTAACCCCAGAGGGTGAGAACAGAGAGGACTTTATGCTCATTGGTATGGTCTAGTGAACAAGCTGCATGACAGAATGAAATTTTAAAGGAAGAAAATATACAGTAAAAATCTATCATAATGCTATGAATGGAATCCAACAAAGTTGGTGGTGTGCAGTGAAAGGCCACATTGCTGGGGGACAAAAAACGGACCAGGGTGACTGTGAGCAGCCAGCCAGTTAGGAGTTCCGGGGTCCACATGCTGACTTCCAAACCCTGCTCAGTCCCAGCTGGGCCTTGTTGCTGTGTCGCTGGTTGTCCCTGCTGGTTAAAGATCCACAGGGTTGATTCCAGGTCTTAGATTCCTGGGATAGCAGCTCCATTCCTGGAATCTGCCTGTTAGTAAGCACCTGTTTTGTGGAACCCACTGGGGAGACTGGGCTGAGGAATTTGGTGGACCCAGGGACCCAGCCTCTCTCACCCTCCTCCCAAAACTGAATCATTCACCTCCCTGCCCCCCCATCCCCTCCATACCCCTGTCTCTACCCCAAATAGCACAGCCTCAAGGGCTTCAGCCTGTACTCTTTAAAAACCAATCTCAATAAGGCCCTTTGTGCTAGATTGTTTATTGTAGCTCAATTCACGATGTGGAAACAACCCAAGTGCCCACCAACCCGTGAATGCATTATTGAAGTGCGGTATATGTATATCATGGAATATTATTAGGCCATAAAAAACATGGAGACTTTACATTTTTTTGTATCAACCTGGATGGATTTGGAAAACATTCTCTTTAGTAAAGAATCACAGGAATGGAAAAGCAAGTATCCAATGTACTCAATACTCATTGATACAAGTATCAATGTACTCAATATGAAGCCAGTAGATGAACCAATATATGCACATAATTAATTCAAGTTGGGGATAGGGGAGGAGTCAGGGGAAAGAAGGGAGGAAGGAGGGAAATTGATGAGTTCCCACCTACTGAGCACGGTGTAAGGGTGTATGGCACACCTCCTGGGTGCTGGACAAAACAACAGCAGGGACCTTACGGAACAGATGCAAACATTGTAACCTAATGGTTTGTACCCTCATGTTAATCTGAAACTAAAAAAATCAATTACTGTGCCTTAAAAAAAAAAGAGCCAATCTCGGTGTACATCTGGGTTAGTCTTTCTAGAAGGCACCCTAAGGAAGTGTGTGCTCAATGCCATGTATTGTATCTTGACTTGGACAAGGAACACTATAAAAACAAATGTGTTATCATACTCTGCATGATTCAAAGTCTCACTTTCCTAATGTTTTTATATTCTTCTTTGAGACTCAATTTTTCACAGATTATTGGTTATTAATTGGATTACTTCCATGGTATTATCATTTGCTTTATATGCCCATTAATATTGTACCACTTGATTTTTGCATCAGTTTTTTTTTTTTGTAGAGATAGAGTCTCACTTTATCGCCCTTGGTAGAGTGCCGTGGCGTCACACAGCTCACAGCAACCTCCAGCTCCTGGGCTTAGGTGATTCTCTTGCCTCAGCCTCCCGACTAACTGGGACTACAGTGCCCGCCACAACGCCCGGCTAGTTTTCTGTTTTGCAGTTTGGCTGAGGCTAGGTTTGAACCCGCCACCTTCGGTATATGGGGCCGGCGCCCTACTCGATGAGTAGGTGCCACCCTGAATCAGTTTTTGTATATAAATACAAACTCGCATTTTCAGGATTTTCTTTTTAAGAGACAGGGTCTTGCTCTGCCACCCAGGTTGGTGCCAGCTCATTGCAGCCTCAAACTTTTGGGTTCTTCTGCCTCAGCCTCCCGAGTAGTGGTGACTACAGGGGCGCGCCATCATACCTGGCTAGTTTCCAGGATTTTTTTGCCTTACCTATTTTTGGACACTTTCCTGTGTCAGTGGCACATACTTTAGTAGAATCAGAGGAACTAAATGATACATCTTCTGATCACCTGCCAGGACTTTGTGGTTCACTCTATGATGATTAACCCTAAATAATTCACCCTCCAGTGATCCCTGAGAGCTGCAGAGGAAAAGGTGTCCCTTTAATGTGCTACTAAAATATTGGCAAGTCCAGTTTCTGACCACTTGCTCTTCTCATGCAAATGCTAACTTTGTGAAGCTGTGTAGATGCCTCCCCTCCCCCGCTCCCAGAGTACCCTGCCATGTCCTATTTCACACACCAGGCCCTCTAGAATCTTCCCCACCCTAGAAAGCTGAGCCTGTTCCCCTGCCTGGAGGCTGACTTTTCCCTGTGATTTTTGATCATTCCTACTCTCCACAGCCTTTCCCTGGGCAGACAGAGGAACTTGCTGGCCATTCAGGGGACCCACTTCACTGACTATCGAAGCAAAATCAGAACCACATTTTCATGTCGGTCGTCCACAAGCTGAAGGCTGGAAAGCCCAGCTTGCAGGAACTCCTGAACCTGAACTTCTGAACTCCTGAACACAGGGCTCCTGAACCTCCCGCAGACAAACGTTTTTGTAACAGAAAGGTTATAGGAAGGAGAGGCTGAATTTATTAACTGTCTCCTTGGCCTGCCACTGACCGACTTCCTTTGGGCTAACCAGATGATGCTCAGGCGCCACAGACACATACGCACGATGCCATTTGCGTGTCTGTGTTAAAGTTGACTTAATTAGGAGAGTTTACCTCAAACAAATGCTTAAATGAATCCTCTTAGTGGTGTAACATTTTTGTCTACTGCCTTGTGGCTGAAAAAGAATAGCACATGTAAAGTGTGCAGCGGCTCTGAAGTCATGTTTACACGCATTGATGTGCAGTAGGAGAAGAAAATGGGACTGGGGTCGGGTGAACTCCTGTAGGATAAATAGAGATAAATAATTCAGATTCTCATTATAATAGAGGCATATAACTCCGGTGCATGGGAGCGCCCTGCTTTTGTGTGAATTGGTATGCAGCGGCTGTTCCAAAGCCATAGCACGTAATCTAGCATTAATATTAACATAAATCAGAGGCAGGAATTAGCAATATTTCTAAAGTCTTATAGGATAACTGAATTCACACTATATTGTTTAGTCCTCCTGGGCATTTCAGTACTCGTGTAATAGAAATGTTGAGGTAGTTGAGATATTCTTTATATTACTCTATGAAAGGATCTTTAACACAATGTCTTCAGTAGACAGTTTTGATAGAATGCATTGAACAAAAAGAAATATGCCTATTTTGGTAATATGGGTATGTTTCATTAGCTCAGCCTGTAGCGATATGACATTACATTCTAAAAGGAATACAATTAATAACAATGAGAGATTTTTAGCTCTCAGAGTGTAGCTGGAGGAACGAAGCGCGATGTCAGGGCAATTAAGCAAAGGTACCGTGTTACCTTTGTCTGTACACCCTTAACATCACCCTGTCTCAATGTGTTGAATAGTTATTTCTTTAGTGGAGGATTTGTAATTTATTTTGATGTTTCCTATAATTCAGACCACTATTATAAAAAGTGATTTCTCCCCCCACTTCTCTCTCTCTTTTTCAGGTAAGAAAAAATATCTTGTGAAATAACTAGCTAGTAGAAATTAACATTTCTTTGGATTGGCATAGCTTCCATTTTTTTCTATAAGGAATAAATGACTGCAAGAGAGGCGCACTCAATAACTGTTGGGGATTAACCTGAATGGAACTACCCTATTGGCACAGCAGAAAAATAGAAGACGATCCAGACCATGCATTCTCTAATAGCAATCCAGGGGAGAAAGTTGTACTTTGAGACTATTAAAATAATCAGCCAGGGTATTATTTTATTCAGTGTTAACCTTTATGTTTTATGTTAAATGACAGTGAAGGTTCTGGAACACGATGATTCCCCAGAGTCTCGGTAGCTGAGATTTCTTTTATCTCTAAAGAGGTTTCATTACACTCTGCAATGCTGAAACTGCTCTTGGCTCCCCCTTCCCTGGTCAGTTTTAATAGGCGTAACAAAAGATAAAATGTTTTGAAACATGAAGACTCTGGTTTGTAAAAACAGATGATGAAGAGGCTGGTTTTAAAACCCCCTTTCTATGTATCCTGTCTGCTTCAAGCTTTTGGAGTCATTATTTTGTTTGTGTAAGAGAGAGTTTGGAGAAAAAGAGGGAGAGAGAGAGGTGGGGGTGGAGGGAGGAGAAAGAGAGAGTCCCAGCAATCATCCCTGCCTCCCCAAATTTATCCTGACGGACTTTTCTTGGCGAACATCTACAGTCTGCAAGCAATGTCTAGAAATGTTGCTGCTGAATCTAAGCCTTGAGGGTATTAATACACAACTCCATTTCCACTCATGAGTAATGTATTAAAATTTTGTAGCTAATAAATTCTTAATCTGAGAAGCTCCAGGTTATTTCTTACTTACATAGCGACTTGGTTAATGGAACACCAACCTGGCCATGGCTCTGGCTGCCTGTTATTTCTGCACTGTTTTCCCAAGGCTTTCAAATGCAGTCAGCTCTACTGCTGACTCCCTCTGCCTGTGACCACTGCTTAGTTCCTGCATATATGCAGAAGCACACACCTCTTCAGACAATTAAATCACACCAAACTGCTTGGGGACTGGAGACCTGCAAGTGTTATGTGAGCAGTCCCCCTCCCCTGCTAAGTATTATTGACAAATCCATCAAGGGCAGTGATGCATTGGTTTCCACCTTACCTAGAAGGACACTAGGGCAATGGTGACATGCTGTCACCGTGGTAACTGCGGCTGAAGTGAACAGCCTGTTAGGATAGGTGACCTCTGTTGGCAGTGTGCCTAGAGATGTAGCACTCACCCGGCTGCCATGTCATGGAGACCCCAAGGAGCGGCCCAGTGCCCTCAAATTGATTCATTAGGCCCTAAATGTATCGATCGCTCCAATTTGCAGGAATTTATTATATTGATATTGGACTGATTAACATTTTGTGCCAGACTGGTTCGATATGTGCTTGTAACAGCTTTTAATGATTAATTGACTTTTATGATTCCATCTCAGGGCTGTCAGTGAGCTGTGAACTGTGGGCAGGCTCGTTCCTGGGCTGTCTCTCCAGTGGCATGGGGCAGTGATTGAATACCTAGGAAATTAGTGTCCTTGCTGTCTCATTTTATGAAAGATAAATGCTATGACATTTAATGCAGACCTTAATTTAGAACAGAACTAAGCAGATCATTTTGCAATTTAATCATAAACAGGTAAATATCAAAACTTGTTTAGCATTTTACAAGTTAAGCACGCAGAAAACAGGCAGTGTGGAGTGGGCAGAGGGGTGGGAGCCAGCGAGAGGTAAAACAAAATAATATGGGCTGGAGCTGCGTGGCATTTTAATAATCGTGTAATTTATTAGGGCCAACATATCCAAGCCCATTTTTCAGCTCGGAATATACTGCTTTCATTCACTGGGTGCTGAGCTGAGGGTGTGCCGCTTGGCATGGGCTGAAAAGTTAGCATTCGCCTTCCCGGCCTCAGGCGGCTCTGCAATATTGCCTGGTAACTCAAGGAAAATACATTGACTGATTTGCCACAAAAGTAAATAGCAGGAGAGGGGAGAGGCTCCAGTTTAATATGTGCCCCCGACATGTAATAAGGGGAATATCGCATTCCGTATGGTTTATGTGTTACCTAAAACAACCATAAACATTATGAAAAGACGGCGGAAGATGAGGTTTTTATTGTGCTCGCTAACAACAGCGAGAGCAGAGTCAGGAGGCTGGGGGTTGTCAACTCACACCTTCTCGTATTCATATTTAAAGCATATTTCCTTCCTTTCATTTTAATTAAAAGACTTAAGTTAGGGGGAACCTGTCTAAACATCACGTCAAATTATTCATGTTTGTGCATATAAGGAATAAAACGGAATGGTTCTCCCGCTCGCAGTTCTTTTTTCTTTACCATTCGGTGTTTTTCCACCTAGCTGTGCAGAGGAAGGACATTTCCATTTGACATGCACGTATCAGTTGCGAAGGTGTCACCTAACCGTATGCCACGTATCCATTTTTTTGGCGCTAGTATGAGATATGCCTGATCCATAGCTTTTTAAATTTATCTAGCCCTCCACTGGTGAAAAGAATTGAGGGGCTACCCAGACCCTGAAGCATGGAGACATGAGAAACTCTATGTTGCTGCTTCACTTGTTTCCGAAAAAGACCTAGGCCACCTCCCTGCCTTAGTTCATGGGCAAGTTCCTAACATCGTTTCCACTTGTGTCTGGAACTCTTGGTTTTGTGATTCTTGTCTGTGATGGGAGGCAGGGTCTATCTGAGCTCCTTGCGTGTATATCTCTACCTACTCAGGTGCACGGTGACCTTTGAATACAGTGGAACCTCCATAGTTGACTGCCTCCCTACATTGACCACCTTGATAAGTTGACCCAACTTTCAGAGACCAGCCACGCACCTCACGCACCTGTCAGTACAGTAGGCCTGGTTCCTTTTGTTCACCACCTCTGTATGTTGACCCGCTTGTTACAGTCCCTTGGGCGGTCAACTTACAGAGGTTCTATCACACATATGTTTCGCCTGCATGGCTGGGAGCCCCTCCACCTCACAATCTGTCCCAAACCGTGAACCTTGCTTGGTGTGGGCTGCCCGTTGGCTACGGGCGGTGTCACGATCCTCTCCCCGCTCAGCACGTGAAGTGGAGATAGGATGAGAGCCCTGGAAAACCTCAAAGTGCCTCTCTCCTGTTTAGAATTGAGAAAGCACAAACATAATTGCTTTTGTTGGAAAAAGCAATCCCCAACAGCAAAAGGCGTTTTAAACATCTGCCCTTCCTCTGATTGGTTTTGTATCTTCTCTCTTCTTGGCTACTGTTCATTATTCTGCATTATATTCATTTACCGAGAAATCTTTTCCAAGCCAATATTTTCACATGCTGAAAGCTGACTTGGATGCGGGGTATTTCATCCGATCCAGCCCCACACACACCCGTAAGAGACCGGCGCACCACATATAGACACATTGTATGGACAGTGCTGTGTTTCATGCTTAAGGATCTCATGCTCTCCACTGTGCCAGAAATCCACACCCTCAGGTACAGAGCGGCTACATGGGTCTCTCTCCAGTTTCCTTTCTTTACTGGAGGAAGGAAAGAAGAGAGGAAAATATCAGGGCTCTGCTGAAAATATGCTGTGGGTTTGCACTGGGGTGCTGCAGCCGTGGTATCCTCTGTGAGTGTGTAAACACACAAACACCCAGTGCACACGGACGTGCAGGCCGATGCATCCATTGTGTGTTGGTCTCGCCAGTTCTCTGCTCATCCTTTTCAGTGTCTCATCTGCATCACATACTTAGCCTATTCCTCAAATTAGAATTCCGATTTCTTCACGGGGTCAACCCTCTTTGGCTGCTTCTCATCCGCCTTCATTCTGCAAGGAGAATTTTCAGGAGTCCCTGAATCCTCTCTGGTCTCTTTCCTTCCGATCACTAATCGACTAACTTTCTGTATCTATTTTATCTTCTGGTTCTGCTGTCAGATACCTGTCACACTATTAGCAGGAATTCCATGAAAAATTTAATAGGGAAAAAAAATGTTGATTCCCCTAAGTGAACTACTGGAATACATTCTCTCCTTACCCTGTGGGTATTAGGTTTCAAAATGCTTACCTTTTAGTGAACATTTTAACTCAGACAGAGAAAGGCAAGAGAAAGGTGGGAGATAATCTAGCATGTAAGGAAAATATTCAAAAGTTCAAACAAAAATTCAACGTTTCTTATTTAAAAAAATTTTTTTTCTGTACATTTTGTTAGTAAGACTTACCAAAGAACCACGATGGAATATTTTATTGACTTCATAATCTTTAACTACTCAGGTGTAATAGAAATTCTAGTACCAAATATTTTTCTATTTTTATTTTTTTATTGAGACAGAGTCCTCAGTGGAGTGCCGTGGTGTCACAGCTCACAGCAACCTCAAACTCTTGGGCTTAAGTGGTTCTCTTGCCTCAGCCTCCCAAATAGCTGGGACTACAGGTGCCCACCACAAAGCCTGGCTACTGTTTTTTTGTTGCAGTTGTTATTGTTGTTTAGCTGGTCTGGATCAGGTTCGAACCCACCAGCCCCAGTATGTGTGGCTGGCTCCATAACCACTGTGCTATGGGTGCCAAGCCCAAATATTTTATATTTTTGATATTAGAATTTCTATTATACATTGAGATTTTATTTAAGAATTATTGCCTTTACACTTGATGACATAATCCATCACGTTGGTTTGAAGACGTATTATTCTATAATCATATTTGTATGTCTCTGAACAATAATATCCCCAGGCAAAAGTATCTTCACTTAATGTCTTAAAGTACTGGAGACTTGTAAACAAGATAATTTTATTTCTTACAGTTCTGGAGGCTGAAAGTCCAAGATCAGGTTGCTGGCCTGGTTGGGTTTTGGTGGAATCCTTCTTCTGGGTTGCACACTGCCACTGACCTGTGTCCTCATATAGTGGGAAGAGATGGAGCCAGTCCCATCCATGAAGGATCTTATTCAGACACCAGTCCCTTCCATGAAGGCTCCCCCTCATGACTAATCAGCTCTTAAAGGCCCCACTTCCAGATACCATTACACGGGGGATTAGATTTCAACATATGAATTTTTGGGAGGGGAGGATACAAATATTTAGTCCATAACACTTAGGAAAACATATTTTCTCTCAGCTGTTTTAGCAGCCACATGAGTTGCGACTTTAAAGCTAGCCGAGTTGATCTCTTGTCTATTTTCGTGAGGCCTCAGAGAGGAAGCCTTTATTGGCTTCCATGTTTTGGTCTTTGCAGGGCTACTGAAATGTCAGTACACATTCAATGTTTCTAAATAACTAAACATTGCTTATACTGCATACGAAACATCTGGTTTGAGGTGATGCCTCACTTTTTATATAAATGTTTCAGAGTGTTGAGACAAGAAGACTGCCTTCTGCGTCATCACGGCCTGATTCTCTATTCCTTTCCACCTGAGCCTGTGGGGCACCTGCAGCCCACCTGGTTCCAGGTCAGTGCTGTGCCTTTGAGGGGTTGTTTGTGTTGGTCACGCCCAGAGGGCCTGTGAGCTGGCAGCAGTGCTCTTGGGAGCTGGTTTGGCGGCATGTGGTTCTGGCTCCCTTCTCCCTATTCCAAGCGGGAAGGTACAGATGGGAGAGCAAAGGGAAGCACCTTGCTCCTTTCTCCCAGCTTTGGCTCTATTGAGATAAATAATTCCTTGGTACCTGCTGGTTTGGGCAAAAGAGCACCTAGCCGCTCCCACAGGAATAAAGACTCAGTATAATTAAGAATCTAGGTTCAGGGCGGCACCTGTGGGTCATTGAGTAGGGCACCGGTCCCATACACCGAAAGTGGCAGGTTCAAACCTGGCCTCGGCCGAACTGCAAAAACAGAAAAATAGCCGGGCGTTTGTGACGGGCGCCGGTAGTCCTAGCTACTTGGGAGGCTGAGGCAAGAGAATCGCTTAGACCCAGGAACTGGAGGTTGTTGTGAGCTGTGTGACGCCACGGCACTCTACCGAGGGCGATAAAGTGAGACTCTGTCTCTACCAAAAAAAAAAACAAAACAAAAAAGAATCTAGGTTCATTCTGACTTGTGTTAGCTGGGTGATCTCAGGCAGCTCACTTTGAGTTGCTGGCTTCATTCTCTTCAGCTACAAAGTCAGGTCGTTTCAACTCTAAAATGCAATGCCAACCTTGCCAACCTTGTCATCTCACTCCTGCTGTGGTCATTAACTTCCCTCCAGTCCAGATGTTCTAACACAGGTACACTGGGGTTAGTGACAAACTTGTAAGCAGAGAAGAGGAAATAGGGATATTTAGGGCAGGGACTCAACGGTGCAGGTGTAGGGCTGTCCTGAAGAAGGGTGACCAATAGACTCCAAGGTAGCTGATGCTCCAAAGACCAAGCTCTGTTTGCACCTGCACTAAGGGGACTGGGGAGCAGAGCATCTACTCCCATGGATGAAGGCAATGCCTGCAGTTGGGTGTGAGGCCATGGTAGTTTCCCAGAGTCCATCTTCATTGAGACAAGACCCTCCAGGAGATTCTGGGTTCAGAGATTAGTAGTGAGGCTTTGCCCAGGTTCACTGAGAGGGCAAAGAGGGGAAAAGGACAGGGGAGCAGAATACCAGGAGAAATGATGTAGAGCAATGGTCTCAACTGTCAGCCAGGCTCTCAGCCTGGTGATTCGATGATGTGATCTGAGCATTTCCCAAGATGTGCTCTGAGTACCACTGATGGTTGAGGTTATGAAAGAGCTACTTAAAATAAAGTTAAAACTACAGGGGAAAAAATGCAGGTGTTATACATGTATAATGGACTGAACTTTGAAAGACACTGTATCATTTCATGGTATCTTCACAGTAAACTGCTGGGGTCTGGAGAGATCTTTAGCTTGGGATCTTCCAGGCCTCTATAATTCATCTGGAATCTGACCTCAGTCCGACCTTCAGTCCACAACCTTTGGACTGTGCAAGTTGTGCAGGTGCCTGGGGCCATTGTTCCACCAGACACAGGGCTAGGGCAGCAAGACGTGTGCAGGGGTAACCTCCTCCCCCAACACAGCCCGCTTTGGGTCTGACAGGCTTGGGTATGGGAGAGGGCTGAGTGACACTCAGCTGGATGATCCCAGGTCCCTAGAGCTGCCTTGAATTAGCAGGCAGTCCTTGACATGGCACCACATTTCTTATTCCTGCTTTAATATTAGATACTAGACTCTGGTCTCCAGCTCCTAGTTCCTGCTCCTGCCTGCCTGTCTACCGGGCCCTTCTGTGCAGAAACCCAGGCTCCCTGATCATCACCCTGCCCCAGCCAGCCCCCTACAGAGCAGAGCTGGCCCTCCTTGGAGACTGCTCTAGAAGTTTCCTAGGGAAGCTACTATTCCCCCAGGAGTTCCTGGCCTTCAGCCCCAGGGCCTCCCAGATCAGACAAGCAATCCAGCAAACAAATCCTATGTGGTTACAAAGGTACTCAGCACCCTGAAATAAACTTTTCTCCAAAGTTCCATTCAATGGATCCACCACTACCTCTGATGTTAAAAAGAAAACCCGGGGCACAGAAAGTGGAAAGTAACATAAACAGAGGCAGGAACGGGGAGCTGTATTTCTCATTTTCTTTTGTGTCTCCTGGCTCTTCTGCTTTTCCACTGTATTTGACTATCTGGGAATAAATTCTTCAAATTGCATGTTAATTATTGTATTTGTGGCTTCCACAGTATCAGATATTTTCAGGAAATATTATAGTTATAACTCCTAGATTAATAAAAATTGGGGACAAAGTTGACTCAGTAGAAATAATTTGCTGTACCTTTCAGGAAGCTTCTGATAAGGCCCCTCCTGAAAGGATATTAAGGAAAATATGTAAACAACCATATGTTAGAGAGCTAAATTCTGGAAATTACAGCTTGGGAAGAAGGTGAATCAAGTGAAGTGATTCACATTGACCTGGTTGTATTTTGTTGTTTACCTAAATATGTGGGCGTTGGTAGTGAAGATTCTTTTTTAAAATACCCCCTCAAGTTACCATCAAGTCCCATTGGCTTTGAAACTATCAGGCCCTGTAGAGAAATAAACAAAGCAGGGGCTCTGAGGACCGCTCAGTACAAAAAGGTGCGGCTGCATTGTGAAGTATGGAAGACGCTTGAGGGATGGGCCAGAGAGAAAACAAGAGAGAAAACACACACACCCCCACACCAGCCTGGGCTGTAGGTCTAATTTATTAGGATTGTTTTTAAAGCTCTAGATAAAGTCCCTCAGGAAAATAGCACATTTGAGGAAAAAGATAAACACATGCACAGAAAAAAAAGAGAACCCTGAGCCCAGAAATAGACTTAGCAGCCCCACGGGAGACCTGAGCGCTCCCTCCCAATGCTTGCACCCCCATGGATGGGGGGAGTGGGGTCGAGGCTGAGGACACACATATCTATGCAGATTTTTCAGACAGTCTGCTTTTTACCAAAATGGCTACATGTTCCCAGTAAGAGATCTCTTATTATATACCTATGTTTCTGAATTCTATCCTGAGGGGCACAGACCTGCTACAGGTGAGCATGGCTGTGTCAGGAGGTGACACTACCACCGAGGTGGACTAACTCCCTCTCCTCACCCTGTGGTGAGTGTAGGTCCAGCCCCTGGTCAGTGCAGCATGCAGGGGATTGGGCTGGCCTCTGGGAGCCTGAGCTGAAGGCCTAGATGTACCACCTGTGGGCTGTATGACTGGGGAACACACTACAACTCACTATTTTGTATTTGCACTTCCAAGTGGAAGTCCTTGTCAACCTGTATTTCACAGGGAAGAGGGGTAAAAATTAATTAATTCTTTCATATAAAGACATGAAAGCAATTTCAAAAGTTTGGTCATCTGTGATGTGTAAATGTGGTAAATGCAGTGCCAGGTGATTCTACATAATATTGATTGAATAGTAATTAACAATGCCTAACATTTGTTTGTGCCAGGCATAGCTCGAGCAGTATGCACACGTATCTGACCCCATTTGCTCCTCACAGAGACGTTCACAAAACCCCACTGGGCACACAGGACACCGAGGCACAGAGAGGCTGTGGAATGGGCCCAAGGTCACACAGCTGGTTGGTGGAATCAGGATTTCAATTGACAGGTTGACTCTCCATCCTCTGAAGGGATGTCCAACCCGTGACCTGCAGGCTGCAAACAGATTATGTGAGGACTTTTTTTGTTTATCTGTGGTAGCAGATATCAGGGAAATTATGGGTGGACTTTTGTTTTTTTTTTTTTTGCTCATCAGCTTTTATAGTGTTTATGTATTTAATGTGTGGCCCAAGACAACTCTTCTTTCCAGTGTAGCACAGAGAAGCCAAAATGTTGAACACATCTGCAACACAGCATATATTTTGCATACTCAATATGCTAATTCCTATATCTGTATAACTTCATATAATACAGCATACATACAGCTCTGCCATAGGAGGTAACAGGATTTAAGCACCTAGCTGTTATAAACCCCTTTGCACATAGAGCATCTTTTGATTCTCATCCAACTCAGAGAAGTTAGTACCGTTACCATCCTCACCAAAAACAATGCAGGGTCTGTATGGATAGTTCTGGTCCAAAACGCTTCTTATTCTTAAGTAGAAAGTTACCCACTGCTCTCCATAGATGCCCGGGGACTGTTTCCTTTCCCCTGTGTGGCCACACCCCAGTGGCATGGTCTTCTCTGCAGACCAGAGAGCTGATGGTCCAGGCTTTTTCAAGGTCACATCCAGTCCCAGAGTGAACAACAGAGCAAGCTCTTCTATGAACAATGGGCCCATCACCAGGGACCATCCTCATCGTAGAAGTGTATCTAACTTACTTTTGCCAACTTGTGTTGACTCGCCCACGTATGAATCAGAGGGTCCTGAAATTCAAGATCTATGCTTGTGCACGTGGAATTTTTGCACATATTGTCCATTGTCTATAAAACTTTGTTCTTCAGAACCAACCTCTCCTTACATATTTGGGGTTTTCCATGACTGACCCTGGCCTTTGAATTTACAGAAATAACATTAATGTGGATGACCGATTCTTGAGTTGAACCATATAGTCATTGGTGTAGGTACACCTCTCCAAGAAACCTGCCCTCATCAGTTGCCTTCCTTATCTCCCATCATCACGATCCTTCCAAAGTATGAATTTCTCACCTGGCCTGCTGCTCAAAAGCTGCACCTCTTTTCTAATTCTGCCACTAAGTGAAGAAGCCTGTGAACACGGTCTTGGGGTACAATGCAGTTGGCAGTATTTGCTCTCTCAGCTATGGGCCGTTTTCACCATAGGAAGAGATGACAGAACCACAGAGTTGGAAAGTGTGGCTCGCTCTGTCCCATCCTGTCATTTGATAGGTGAAGAGCCTCTGGCCCAGAAGCCTACTGAAGATTCATGGCACTGTGGTGCTCCCAGTGCAGCTCTCCATGTCAGACTGTGGGTCCAGCCTCGGGTCATCAGTCGGTTTGATCCCAGCCCAGGTGTGCACAAGAGCCTCCTGATGGAAGAATTTTGCTGCTAATATTTCCCCTTTATACCTCAGGAATGTTGTTTCTTTAGTGAGCTGTGAGCATAATACGCTTTAGGCTGTGTCTAAATGATGTATTTCTCCAACCAAAAAGCAAAAACTCAGACGGTTTGTACCATATTTTTGTATATTTAGAAACAGCTGGTTGATTGACTGGATTTTTAATTTTTCACAGGAATGTTTGATGTTGGGGAGACTGTGCCTTTAAAGTCCTCTGAGGAAAGAAAAGATTTATAGGAAAGTTTTTTCCATAAATATTTTATGTTTCGCTGAATGACTATGAACAGAAATTCAGTGATTGAAGCGAGGCTCCTTTTTTTCCTATACACCAACTAAAGGCCTGCTTTCCAAACTCATGGCCACCCACTCCCACTTTGGGGATCTGTCCACCTAAACCCTTTTTCAGAATTCAGTTGTCTTCAAAGCCTTTGATCACTTTTTGAAATTAGTCTTCAAATTATTTTGTAATATAATATATTGCAAGTGCAGTTATCAAACAAGCTTGAATATTTGGCCACCTAAGGTACAAAAAATAGGCCAATATTGATTTTTATACTTTCCACATAATAGACACTAATATATATCCATTAGGTATATATTCTACCAATAATTATTAATTTATTATATACTAAAATATTAACATATAGCCACTGTATGCTATATAGCAATAAAACATTGATATCAATGAATGTGTAATTAAGAATATAAAATATATTAAATTGAATTTAATGACATCCCTCAGGGCTAATATATACAGGTAAGTAAAATGATTTAAAGATCCTGAATGGAAAGGATTGCATGGATTAGAGCCTTACTTTCTCCGGCTTACCGATTGGAAGCCTCAAAGCTCAGAGAGGTGAAAAAACTTGATGAAGGTTGCACAGCTGGTCATTAAACTAGCTGAAAGTTAACGTAGGCCAGTCTGGTTCCACTGGCCGTGTCTTTACCTACGTTCTGCTCCCTTAAACTTGCTCCCTGATATGCTTCCAGTAGTAATCTCTCCCTTGCTCTGAAAATTCTACCATTGGGCTCACTTGGCAGGATTACAAAGCAGAACTTTACCATGAACATGCACCATGTAGCCCACGGTGGAACAGGGGGGCTGGGACTGTCCTTTGCTCCTCAGCCCTGAGCTGTGGAGGAGCACATTGGATGGGCAACCTCCTCCTTGCGTGCTTGCCAAAACCCCCCAGGTTTGAAATGATGGGATCCTAACTTCTCAGCATGATTGAAAAAGCTCTAAATCTGGGAACAGGAGACCTGGGGTAGTCAGAGGGAAGGCAGAGGGAACAACTTGGTTGTTTTATTCTAGACTCTTATACATTTAGGGGTACTCCAGGGCCAGCATGTTCTATTTTTCACAGGAATGCTTACTGTCATTTTCCCTCTCTTACCAGACTCAGGCCGATCCTGAGGTCAATGCCCTCTGGTATGTTATTGTGGCCATGGAGAGGAAAGAGAAGGAAGGAGTGATAGATCTTGGGACTTGAGCCTGGGGACTTCCCTGCAGAATTGGCGACAGTGTAACACAGAGGGTGGAACAGAAAGGGCACTCAGCACAGGTGAGGAGGAGGCGAGGCCTGCAATGAATTAGCCCTTATTACATATGGGCAGCCGCTGAGGCACAGTGTGTTACTTGCCCTTTGGGTTCTGATAAGGAAAGTAAAAACTTACAAGAAAAGACTATTTAGTAATATCTTTGCTATGTATTAGAAGTGTCTGTTAATGAGGTCAACATCTTCCATACACCAGACCTAGTAGAAAGTAAGCTCACTCAATTTAACAAGCATTTACCTGGTATGTGCCACGTGCCCTCCTGAAGCCTATCACCTGTGGGACAATTAAACTACAATGATGCCCTTTTCCTGGTGGATCTCAGGGCTGGGAATTCTGCAGAGGGGAGAAGCAGGCTTCAGAGGTACAGGCCTGGCTGCCAGGCTGTGGGAGGTACTTATTATAGTTCCCCTGACCTTCAGTTTTCTCTTTAGTAAAGTGTATAAATATTGTCTTTTGTGCATTTATTTGAGGATTAAATCAGATCATTGGAAACACTCAGTAGCACAATCTCTGTCTCCTAGTAGGTGCTCTTATAATTATTACAACCAAGGAGGTGGGGTTCTCTTATGCCGAGTACCAGGTGTGGCAAAGGGAGACTCTAACCCAGTGGTTTTCAACCTGTGGGTCACGACCCACAGGAACTGTATTAAAGGGCTGAAGCATTAGGAAGGTTGAGAACCACTGCTTTCACACATTTGTAAGAGGCTAGCTTCTGCCTGTTTTTAAAAGTGTTATCAAAATCTGAGGCAAGGTGACCAGCTCAGTCAACCAAAAACACACACCTTGGGCCTTCGCAGTATCCGTGCAAAAAGTTTTCCACCTTCTTTTCCGCGGCATGATTTGGGAAGCACTGACTCAAAGTTTTTGGATTGGTGAGAGGGAGAGTGGTGGTGAAGGAGAAAAGAAGGAGGTCTCTTAGCCAAGATTCGCAGGTGTTAAATACAAACCTCAAATTGGTTACTGTGCCTCTCCTTAGGCTGGGGAAGGAAGTGGGTGGGTGGACGGGTGGCTAAGGAGTGGCAAAATCAGGCCCAGAACCAAGGACTCCATATGATGAATCTTAGCAGATACTCCCTCAAATTTCCTTCCTTCTCATGGGGGTGGGATTTACATAAGCGTTTTCTTGATAACAAAACCAAGCCTTGAAAGACATTTTGCTTTTTCTACACATAATCAAGGCTAATACCTTCCAAGAGTCAGAAATCCACGATCAACAACAATAAAAAAAAGTCTTCACTGTGTACTGAAAGCCTTCCAAATCACGGCAGAATGAAGAACAAGGAGATGGCAAACCCCACTGCCAGGCTGGGGTCGCAGCTACCCTTTTATCTGGGGGATGTTTTTATCTTCAGCACGCAGCGCTTCACACGCGTCCTATTCAGAACCCACATTAGCTTCTTGATTTCCTGCACAACAGAATCTAATCTGTTACACCTTCCTAATAAACCTTAACCCTTTGAAAACTATTTACTGTTTGCTCCCTGAGAACCTGCAAAAAAGATGGCCATTTCACACACACGTAGCTAGGCTGCCTACGGAGAGAGCGAAGTGTGTGCTTTCCAGATGAAAGGTGGTTTTTTAAAGTGCAGCATTGTTACTACAGACGTATTATGTCTGAAATGGCTGCACTTTTGCAAGATAATGAATGATAGCACTTCCTTATTGTCGGTGCCCACTCTCCACTCTTCTGAAAAGCGTGGTGCTATACAGCATTCAGCAGCCTTCCCACAAAAGAAAAATTTTAGATGATTTAAATACCTAACTGTTCCTAATTGTTATTCAGAATAAAAGGTTGCACTTTTTAAGCTTCCCCGCTTTTTGCACTGTTTTTAGTACCTCCATTTAGAGCCTGAAAATAAATTGCTTTTGCATGTGAATGGATCACTCTAATGCACGTGGGTCCCCGTGGCAGGGCAGGGCGGGGGCTGTTGGTGCAGGGAGCTCAGGCACAGCTTGAGCTTTGGTGGCTTAGCCACTTTTGCTCACATGTCCACGTTCATGGTGTCAACCGTGAGCTGCCATGCTTTGAGGCTTTATAAGGTATACAGATGAATGGGAGGTTCTGCCCCAACTTCAGAAAGTTGAAGTTTCATTGGTGGGTAGAATCATTCCATCCACTGTGTTCCCTAACCCAGGCTTGGGACACTGAGCCAGTCTGCATCTAAAACAGCCCGGGACTGATAGATTTCAGCCTATATTAAAATCCTATAAAAGAAAGTTTGCAGAGGGTTCTGCTTCTTCCTGTCAGCCTTACCCATGCAAGCATGGTCACACCTGAAGTAATGCAGGGAGGTGTTCTCAGCAAGGCATCCTCAGGTGGTTCTGTTGTGTGAACAGCACAGTGGGCGATTACACAAACCTAGATGGCAGCCTATTGTTCCCAGGCTACAAATCTGTACAGTAAAGGAACAAGGGGAAACTTTCCTTTCCCCCCAAAAATTGTGCTGAAAGATCAACTCACAATTAAGGCAGATTGGTTGGGTACCGTAGCTCATGCCTGTAATCCTAGCACTCCGTGAGGCTGAGGAGGGGGGATTTCTTGAGCTCAGGACTTTGAGATCAGCCTGAGCAAGAGCAAGACCCTGTCTCTATTAAAAATGGAAAAACTAGCTGGGCGTTGTGGCTGGCACCTGTAGTTCCAGCTACTCGGGAAGCTGAGACAGGAGGATCGCTTGAACTCAAGAAGTCTGAGGTTGCTGTGAGCTGTGATCACACCATGACACTCTACCCAGGATGACAGAATGAGATTCTGTCTCAAAAAGCAAACAAACAAAAAAAGTAAGTCAGATTAATAAGAGAAAAGATTTATTCATCCTGGGCACAGAGTGATAACCTAATTTTCCAAAGGACTTCAGATATCTTTCTGTAGGCCTTTTGGAGGGGAAGGTGGAAATTGAGGAATATAGGGCTTAAACAGTTGCTAGGGAGCTTGCTAGGGAGGACTAATGGATGGGGGAGAAATAGATTGACTTGTAGATTAACCTGGGAGATAGGTGTTTATGACCCAACTGATTTGGGTTAGGTCCCACTACATTCCCAGTCCTCATTCCTGAAATATTTTGAGATAACAAGAAGGGGAAATGGGAGTCCATTGTCCCCTTGAATTCTCTGATCAGGCCGGTCCAGTTTATGCAGGTGGAAGGAAGGCTTCCTCAAGTGTTTCATGACCTTGAATGTCCTTCAATTCCAAATATTCTTTATACCAGGAAATCATATTGTGGGGTGAAATTTCCTTAGCTTTAACAGCATGTTAATGTACTGAGTATTCTGGGCAATTGTAACAAATGGTAAAGATTTGTGTATTTAAACATATCTAAACACAGAAAAGGTACAGTAAAAATACAGTATTATAATCTTAGGAGACTGCCATCATGGGAAGTTGGAAAATTAGGTTTGTGAACTCATACTAGAAAAAGTGCTACAAACTTCAAGGCTGAATATCACTATGGTCACCTTCAAAGTACTCCCCTTGGCCATCTGTTGACTGTGATATTCAGCCATAAGGTATGTAGCATTTTTTTCTAGGATGAGTTCAAGAACTTAATTGCCCAATCTCATATATGTGGGCTTTCATTGACCAAAACAGTTATTTGGCACATGACTGGTTACCATTAGTGACAGGAAGGAAAGTTTGCAGACTATCTTCAGTCATAATAAGATGGTGTTCACACACACACAAAAAAATGCTTGATTGACTGCATACCTCAGGGTCTTCTATGCACATACCACTGGACATTTTTTAGTAACGTAGAGTATGATTAAATCTCCTGTGTTTAATGTTTAAGTCAATTTCCCCTTTTCAAGTCCTGATTAAGGATGGGAAATCATATTTTTCCTGGCACAGCCCAGGATGTTCTCCCTACATTTTACACATACAGTGCCACACTCCCTGTCCTGCACACTTGACAGCTCTCAGCACATGGGAAGTGTCCACATAAGGAACGGTATTGAGAGAGGATACCTGAGAAGGGTGAGGTCTAGGAGAACAGGTCTTCTCAAGGACACCACAAGGAAACACCAGCAGGGTCCTCTCCATGGTGACTCTGCTCTTAGGAATTTGTAAAATTAACTTCCTGGAACTTGGGAATTTCCAAGTTCTGTGAAATCCTATATTTCTGTAGGGGGTGGAATAAGCATCTCCTGCTTGATTCAAACTGGCCAGTGAAGAGGGTAACTATGGGTTGAAACTATTTGTTGATAAAAAGGGAAAGACCAAGCCAGTCGGGGAGCATGGCCATTTGGAATTCTATGCTGTAAGCTCCTGGCCAGTAAATAAAGCCCTTCTTCTTATAAACATGGTGTTTGGGTGCTCTTTCTCTCCGGTGGGCCTCGTCTTCCTGCAACAGTATTACCCTTGGCCCTTGTCAATTTTCAGGGACCCCCTAACTTCCTTGCCTCTTATAGTTGAACTCTTTTTCTCTTTCTTTTTGACCCTTGAAACACCTTCTAGGCTTTTCCTGTTCTTCTGGACTGGTGGCTCCCAGAATGGAAGTCCCTCCACAGTGAGAGAATGACTAACACGATCCTACCTGCAGCCCTGGTCAGCTCATCAGAATGGAGCTGGTCCTTCCATCACAGTGCAAGACTCTGCAGCCTTCGGCCCCTTTGAGTCAGAGGAGAGTCCTTGTAAACTTAGGATGACACACCACTGTAGGTTTGTGTGCCTAATTCAGCTGAAACATGTGTGCCCTGCAATTACCCTCATTAGCTGTGTTGCTGGGCGTATTGAAGAAGGGTGCTGCCTTCTGCTTCTTCAGAAACCCATCTCGAGAGATACTTCATTAGTTGGTTTCAGACTCACAGATCAGCTTTTCTCAAGTTGATGCGCGGCTATCACTGGGGTGCTCTTGGGGAACCTCATAAGCCCGGCCACCTTGAAGAATCAGCACAGGGTGGAGAGAGGGCTGCTCTGCAAGCAAATCAATCCATCCTTCCTTCCTTCCTCCCTCCCTTTCGTTCTCTCTTTCTCTTTCTTTCTCTCACTGCTTTCTCTCCTTCCTTTCTTTCGACAGAGTCTCACTCTATCACCCAGGCTAGAGTGCAGTGGCATCGTCTTAGTTTACTGCAACATCAAACTCCTGGGCTCAAGTGATCCTCCTGCCTCAGCCTCCCAAGTACCTGGGACTAAAGGCACCCGCCCTAATGCCCAGCTACTTTTTTCTATTTTTAGTAGAAACAGGGTCTTGCTCTTCCTTAGGCTGGTCTCAAACTCCTGAGTTCAAGAGATCCTCCTGCCTTGGCCTTTAGAGTCCTAGGATTACAGGCACGAGTCACTGCTCCTGGCCTCTGTACACAGTTTCAGTTTCACAAGTTCTCATTCCACACCTGATCAAACAGCCTACCATTGAGGGCTTCTGTTCTCTGGTATTTGCTTTTGATCCCAGTAGATTTTTTTATATATCGCCCTCAGATGAAAGTGTTTTGATTTTCGCCACTAATGCAAAGGAATTCTGAATTTTAATCATGGTCTATCCAGTGGAATCACACTCCTCCCTGTCACCTCTTCCACAGTACTCTCTATGGATCATGCCAGATTGGTGTCATCTGTGACTTAATGAGCATGATCTCTGTTCTAATCAGTCCCTACAGGTAAGAGCAATTCTATATCATCTGTGGCAATTTGAAAGGGGCCGCTGGGGAGGTGAGAGTTGCAGAAAATGTTCTTTCCAACTTCCTATTTCCTGCCCTTTCCCAGTTCTGGCTACAATCTACTCGCAAGCTTAGCCAATCTGAGAGGGGATCTGTTTAGAAACCAGGCTCCCTACTATCCCGGCTACATGCTGACTTTCTACCAGTGAAAGAGCCTTTGACAAACATCCCTTTCACACCTCTCTTCCTTTGCCTCTGACAGTCAGGACCGTAATGATGTTCACTCTCGAATGTTTGCAACTTTAGAACATAACTCTCCGATTTTCTGACATCTAACACACCATTGGCTACGGTAGGGGCTCAGTAATATGTTTTCTTCCTCTGTATGGGGAGCAGAGAATTGCATTTGTTAGAGTGTCCCAGATGCTAAAAGAAGAGAAATGGCCTGAGAATAGTGAGCTGGACAGATTCCAAAGCTGCTGTGTAATTTTTCTGACTCTTCTTTGCCAGATCCTCTGTGTGCGATGGCACACTCTGTGCAGAGTCCCCATGGAAGGAAGCCCTGCCGTTTCAGCTCTGGCTAATGATGGACCAACGTGCTTTCATGGACAATTTAAAGAAAAAGCAGGGGGAACCCCCCCAAACCCTGTTATTCTGCAGCTTCTGTTGCTCAAAGCTAGTTCAGGGTCTTGAAATGGTTTCATAAAGCCCTAAGGCCAAGACTTGCAGGAGGGGTGTGCTCCCGGGCACAGCTGTGGCAGTGGCGCAGTACACACCAGGCCAGTTCCACCCCTCTAATGGCCCTGGGCACTCAGGCTGGGCCTCGCCCTGAATTCAGATCAGAAAATACAGTCTTCTTTCCTGCAGTACTTCCCTTTAATCCATTTAGGGGTAATTCCTGCAACTCTCCACAGGAAAGACCTGCTTTCTACAAGAAAGTCAAACTGGTCATCTCCTCTCTCTGCCAGGGGCTTGTCATGCAAACTGTGGTGGGGATGACTTTCCCCTAGGACCTGCTAGGTACAGAATTGCATTTAGATGGCTATTATTTTCTGAAATTCAATATTCTTCTTAGTACTGCCTGTCATTTTCACCTGTTGTTCTGGTATCCAATCCTTATCCTAACACGCTTTGCAAAGCTTCCACTTGATGCTGTGACATTTCTTCTTGGTTCTTTTCTAAAGAAAGAAATTTAAATTTAAAGAGAGGAGAGAAGAATCATATGGGAAGGTATACAGAACTCTGAAGGCAGTTAGAATGTGAATTTGTTTCTGAATTCGGATCTCGTGTTTTAGTCACAATGTCAAATGAAGACTATGGAATTCACGGGGTTACTCCAACCACCAATGTTTGGGATCTTAACAGTCAAAATCAGCAACATTTAGTTCCAATATCCACTTTATGGAGAGGCTAAGTGAGGCTGAAGGGTAAAAAAAAAAAGAAGGCAAGTAGAAACATTCAGGTTTTCTTTCCAACCAGAAAGATGTTCCACTCTGAAAGCTGATTTAATAAGGCCCATACTTGAAATTTTAAATTCAAACAACTTTTCACTTTGAAACACTCTGTATATTTTTTAGAAACCCATTCCTTAGTGGTAGATTTTATCTGTCCTAATAAACTTTTAGTGAGTTGATAATTTTGCCAACTAGGCAATAAACGAAACATCAACTTGTTTTACTTGCTTCATTATTTTCGAGTGTAGATTTTACTTCTCTTTCTTGCCCCATTTTCCAAGGCAGAAGAAGATCAACTGAGAGATGGGGTGGAGTGGAGGGGATAAAGGTGTCTAGTGACAGATAATCTCCGGTGAGAGTTGTCCTGCCCATCCCCGGCCAAGAGACGGCCCTCAGTTCCTCAGGGTGTGTCTATGCCGGCTCAAGAGGCAGAGAGGCACACGGACTCCTGTGAATCATGTGGGATCCTCCACTTGAACTTTCCCAAAAGCTTAAAACTTGAATCAAGACTATTTTATTAAATTACGTTTATTGCTTTTTATGGTTTTTAAGGTGAGGTCTAAAGAAAATCAGGACAACTAGCTGAAAAGCCAGCTTGGAAAAAAAACAATATATGTGTGTATATATGTGTATGTGTGTGTGTGGAGAGAGACAGAGACAGAGAAAGGCCGAGAAGGCACATGGAACTTCTGTCTAACCACTGTATATGAGAGAAGATTAGCCTGTAATCCTAGCACTCTGGGAGGTCAAAGTGGGTGGATCACCTGCGCTCACGGATTTGAGGCCAGCCTGAGCCAGAGTGAGACCTTATCTCTAAAAATAGCCGAGAGTTGTGGTGGGCGCCTGTAGTCCCAGCTGCTTGGGAGGATGAGGCAAGAGAATCACTTGAGCCCAAGACTTTGAGGTTGCTGTGAGCTATGACACCACAGCACTCTACCGAGGGCAACAAAGTGAGACTCAGTCTCAAAAAAAAGGGGGGGGGGATTAAATATGAATTAAAGAAAATTATATGTGAAATAAACTGGATGTCCTTATCCTCTAAGAGTATAAAGTCTCTGAGAAACAGTATTTCCACCCTATTTATGTAATAGATTGTTTTTGATACACTGCCTTTGCCTTGTGGACTCTTAAGAGCACTTAAGTGGCAAACTGAGGCTGATTCCACCATCTCTGCCTGAAGGTAGAGAGCAACCCCACACTGGCTTAGCTAATGGAATAACCCAGTATTCACAACCCACCCTTGCCAAGAAGAGAGGAGCCCTGCCCCCAGCCCTTGCCCCAGAGAACAGGTGATAGGGTGTTGCTATTGCTGAAGGACACAGCGATGGCCACAGAACTCAAGCCCACAAAACACACTCTGGCCTTTGGGAAGAATGAGAACAGAGGGCTGTTTCTTTTTTCTGCACACTGTCAGCCATTTCTCAGTATGGAGAAAGGAACAGGTAAGACAAGATTTGATGGCACAGTCTGAGGAAACAAGGGCGGATTTGGGGTGGTGCCTGTGGCTCAGTGGGTAGGGCACTGGCCCCATATACTGAGGGTGGCGAGTTCAAACCCAGCCCCGGCCAAACTGCAACAAAAAAAATAGCCGGGCATTGTGGCCAGCGCCTGTAGTTCCAGCTACTCGGGAGGCTGAGGCAAGAGAATCGCTTAAGGCCAAGAGCTGGAGGTTGCTGTGAGCTGTGACGCCACAGCACTCTACTGAGGGTGACAAAGTGAGACTGTTTCTCACAGAAACAGAGAGTGGATTCTCAAAAGAGTGGATTTTTGTGGACACTTGCAGGGAAGCAGTCACCAGCAACACTTACAAATGTGGCCACGTACCTCTAGGGAAGCCTGGCTGGGCACAGGGCAGGCCTAGAACTGGGCAGGAAATGCTAATGAGTCAGGGCCTCCTGGGCTGCTCCTCTAAGATGGGGTCTCCTGGTCTGAACTCCAGCTGGTCCCAGCTGAGTTAGTCCTTGTAAAAGCTGCACTCCGTCCAAACACAGAGCTTGCTAGTGGAGCCAAGGGAGAGTTTTCTCCTCCGGGTACGCTGGAGAGGGCATTGTCATAGTCTACGTGAATGAAGGAGAATCTGGCACGAGAATCTCCCCATCCTCCTGGCTGTGGAGTGAACAGGTGGCCCCAAATCTGTCTCTGTGTTGGGGGGGTGGAGGCGGGTGGGGAGAGGATGCATCTGAAAATGTAATGTCCTGAAACTTCACTCTGAATCACATAAAGGAGAGGGAATAAACTATAGGGTAGCATTCCCAAAATTTTCCGCAGGAATGCCACTCATGTCAGAAGAAACTGTGTGCGTTTGGATGAGAAGAAGGGGCAGGTATTGGCCCCAAACCACCCTCCACGGTCACAAAATGCATGTGATGTCTTGGCTGCTGTTTTAAATTGTGTGGTGATTTTCTGGCCTGTTGTACAATAGATTTGTGGTTATTCTAATATAAATGTGTAGTTTGAAATTCTCAGTTATTTGTCTTGTTCCTCCAGGAAGACACATCCTGCTGTCCTGTGACTCAGTTTCTATGAACTGGCCATTTTCCCTGCACCTCTCTGTAGGGACGAGATGAACAAACACAACTAGGGGACAGGAACTCTGCGACGGAAGCAGAGGGAGAGGCTGGGGTGTCGGGAGGAGGCTACAGAGAACAGAAGGAGACTGGCACAGCAGTGCCCTGTTCCCCAGGGTCCCCTTACCTCACGATCGCTGCCCTGTTCTGCTTGCCAGAGGACTGCACAGCTAGCTACCTTTACACATTCTGGTCCAAATGTGGAAAAGATTTGCCTTTGGTGATTTCTCCCCGCCTAGGTCAATTTTATTCAAGAAGATTAGAAAAAAATAAGAAGAAAACAAGTAGAAAATTAAGTACAAGAAACATACAAAGCTGGCTTTCTTGCTGCTCTCATGTTTTCTCACCTGTGACGGCCATGCGTTCGTTACCTTGGAAGACTGGTGGGGGCTGGGCTGGTCTCCTGGACATCCAGAAAAGGATGTGGCCAAAGCCCAGACATGACCTAAGACACAGGCTCCTCTTCTCACTTCCCCCACCCCCCGTCTCTCTGTGTGTGTGTGTTGCGTGCATGCTGTGTGTATTATGTGCATATGATGTATGTGTTGTGTGCTATGGGTGTGGTGTGTGTATAGTGTATTAAGTGTGTTTTGACTGTGTTGTGTTGAATGTGTGTGCTGTGTGTTGCGTGTAACATACACACACACACACACACACACACACGAATTGCAAGATATAGTGTGATGAATCCTGAGACCACACAGAGCCCCAGCCCATCTTTGCTCCTGACCTTGAACCCTCCCACTCAGTAGTTCCACCAGAATGGGTTTTTTTTCCATCAGGAGAAGGTAAGAATAAGGTAACTGGCAGATTAAACAATCCCAACCCTTAGGCAAGATGCCAACTCTTGTACACAGGATCTCCTTTAGACTTGCCTTATACCAAGTGCAAAATGATAGCAGATTTATACAATACATACAACAGTCACAAGATAATTCTAACTGTAGAGTGCAGCCTTATCACAAAAGCATAACGCAGAATAAAAGCACCAGGCTTCCCATTGAGAATATGCAGGAGGTTGAAAATAGTTTGATTTAATTATTTCATTATAGCCTATATTACAGTGTGTGCAGGTAGACAACATTTATACAACAATCTCAATGAATATATCTTAGACTTTCCCTATATTATAGTGAAGAAATTGGCAGGTAGGAAAAAGAATCCATTTAGTTGGAAATAATTCATCCTTATTTCCAGACTAAACCCTACAATTGAATTCAGCCTCTGAAATTTAGGTAAATTGCAAGACTTTACTTCCACTCTGACCTTTGGAATCTTGCAGATTAAGGCTGGATGTGCTAGCACAGCTGGTGCATCCTTATACTAAGCTGACCTGCTAGGAACCAGCCAATTCAGCAGGCAAGGGCTACTAGCCAGCCAGTCTTATTTGGTTAATCTTTACTGCTTAGGAGCGTCCACGTTTTTTAACTGGCTATATCCAGGTGGGTGAAGAAGCCTTGTCTGTTTTTTCCTTTGACCTGTCCCACAAGGACAGGAAGCGCAGTCTTTCTTGGGAAGGGACATTTTACAACTTAGAAAACATTCAGTGACAGCCTTTGGGCCCATAGGCTGTGCACTCCTAGCCAGGACACATGCAGAGGGCACAACACTCTCTCTTGCCTCTGTCTTAGCCAGATTCTATTCTCTCTCTGCATGGTGACGAGAATGCAGCCGTGTAAACAGGGTGGCCTTAGTGCACACTCCACCATCAGCAGAGATCCTCAGTGCAGATAAGAACAAGGCACTAAAATGAGCATGGAGTCCTGTCTGTGGTCTCCGGGTTTATGAGAAGGACATTTTGCAGGGTAACTATGTGTTAAGGATACACTTTGGCTATCTCCCCTGGCAGGGTCAGTTGGAGAGAGAGCTAATCACTCAGTAAACAGAGAGAAGAGAGATGCTTATACTTAATAAGCCATTGCAAATGGAAAAAGCAAGCTCCTATCCAACGTGATTCTCTCTAGAAACAAATGGCTTGGATCCAAACACTACATAGCCCTTTCAGAGTGCAGAGAGGTCTCTGGGTCCCAGTGCCCCCAGAATGCAGCCCTTCGGCACTCTTCTTCTTGTGGAAGTGAGCTTTAACAAGAGAAAAGTGAATGACTGTGCATGTGCACAAGTGTACCGCAGTCATGATTTGTTCTTTTGTTTTAAGTTATGAAGCTTCTCATGTGCAGTACATTCCTGTTTCTGAGAAGCAGGCACAGCAGTCGGGGGGCTGGGCAGGCAGTGGTGCTCTGCAACACCCCACTCCCTTCCTCCGTGCCTCCCAACCCCGAAGAGCACAAATACCACAGAGCATTAGTGGTCCAGCAAGTGGCAAGGCTGGTCTGGTAGTAGAAGCGAGGTCGAGGCCTCTGCCAAGGTTTGCTGCTCTGGCTTCTCTCATCTCTACAGTGTGCCCACCATCCTGTCAGATGAAAGAAACAGTGTGGGTCAGTGGGTCATGCCAAAGCTCATGCTGCCAGCCTCGGCCACAGCCTGGTCTCCACAAGCATTTACATTTACAACTTTGTATCCACTCTGCATACTTTCACTGAAAAGGTGGGAAATAAAAGCATTAACTCATCTCGCTAGGCATGACTAATATTTTTTTAAAAAGGGAAATAGGATCATAAAGTATTTCATAGTACACTACTCAAAAGTACTAAACAAAGCTGGCATGAGGTTGTGTAAGAGGGTAGAGGCACGCTTTGTACCTGAGACAGTTCCAAAACCAAGGGATTTGGGGCATAGAACAACAGCCTTCCTGCTTGTACAGTCTCTATTTTCCAGCCTCTTTCTAGAAAAAAGGACATCAAAGTTTCTACCAGTCACCCACATGGCCAATGTCTGGGGCACTGGCATCTCTTTTAATTTGACTTTGAATGCATCAAAGAATTCAGGAAGAAGACAGTTTTGTTTTGTTTTGTTGTTTTCTGTCCTCTCTATTTGAGAGAATGAATCTCTGCTCTCCTTCTAGAAACAAACAACAACAAAAAAAGGTGTAGCGCTCAGTAATAACATAGTCTTTTGACTTCTCGGCTTCTGGTTAAAATGAGGGGCCAAAACATGACCACCAAATAATTTTAGTTCTGGAGGTCCTTCTATCTTAGTCTTTTCACCCCTTCCTGTTTCTAGAACAAAAGTTAAAAGTCAGAGATTTACCAGCCTGGGCAACATAGCAAAACCCCATGTCTACAAAACATTAAAAAAAAAAATTAAAGCTGGACATGGTGGCTCATGAACTTAGTCCTAACTACTCCCGAGGCTGAGGCAGGAGGATCTTTTGAGCTTAGGAGTTCAAGGTTTCAGAAGGCTGTGATCTTGCCATGCAGTTCTGCCTGGGTGACAGAGCAAGATCCAGTGTCTTAAAACAAACAAACAAACATAGATTTAAAACTTGAAATAATTATTGGACTACTTCCATTCTGCTAAACCTGTGGCTTATTTGCCTAGTATTATTTCATTGGTGTTTGTATATTTGCACTTTAAAAAATGTTTTGAAGCCACAATGAGGTATCACTTCACAACAATTAGGACAGCTATTATTAAAAACAAACAAACATAAAATAACAAGTGTTGGTAAGGATGTGGAGAAATTGAAATTCTTGATAGAAATGTAAAATGGTGCAGTTTCTGGGGAAAACAGTATGGCTATTCTTCCAAAAATTAAAAATAGAATTACCATATGACCCAGGAATTCCTCTTCTGGGTATACACCCAAAGAGTTGAAAGCAAAAATTTGAAGAGATATTGGATGCCCAGGCTCATAGCAGCATTACTCATAATAGCCCAAAAGGGGAAATAACTCAACTGTCCATTGATGGATGAGTGAGTGAATAAAATGTTGTATATACATACAATGAAATATTACTTGGTCTTAAAAAGTAAGGAAATTCAGATACCTGCTATACATGGATGAACCTTGAGGAGGCTTTGTTAAATGAAATAGTCCCCAAAGGATGAATATCGTATGATTCCACTGAGATACTTAGCCTAGTCAGAGTCATAGAGACAGGAAGCAGAAGGGGGTTGCCTGGGGAAAAGGGAGGGGAAATGGGAATTATTATTTAATGGTCATACAGTTGCAAGATGAAAAAGTTCTGGAGATGGATGGTGGTAATGGTTGCAAAGCTATGTAAATGTAAACGTACTTGATGCCACTGAACTATACACTTCAAAGGAGAGAAACTGGTAAATTGTATGTTATACATAGCTCACAATTTAAAAAAATGGCTTTTACATCTGACATCATGTTGTACCCTCATAACATCCATGAAGGAGGAAGAGCAGGTATTCTATTCTCTTTGCATAAACGCATAGGTGGGCAGGTGGACAGCCTCAACCCTGCAACAGCTCTGGGGCTGGACAGGTGAGATCCATTGCCTTCCCCTGGAATATGGCCCAGCCTCTTCTGGTGCCCAGTAAGGCCCATGGCAGTGATGCCCTGGGCCTCTTGCTTGGAGTTGTAGAGGTGGGTCCCCCACACTGTTAAACCCCAGGCAGATGGCAGCTGTTGGATCTAAGGAGGAGTTTGGGCCTGGCTGGCACCTCCCCTGCCTTCTCCAGCTGGTCTGGGACACTAGTCCTTCTGCCTCCACTCAGGTCCCCTGACCTGATGGGGTGCGTGGCCTCCATCTGTACTTTACTACCATTGGCCCTACTGTGGCCTGGAGTCCTCAAGGGAAGGAACCTGGGCCTCCTCAAGCCCCAGCTCACCACCCCACCCTCATGGGTGAGCCCCCTTTGGCCTCTGCCCAGTGCCTGTGGCTTCCATCCCCCTTTCAGAGTCCCCCCTGGGCTTCACTACTTGTCAATCTGCTCCAAACAGTAGCTCCCAATGCCCATGGCAGCTGGTCAGCAATGCCTCCCTCCCAAGAGACACGGAGGTTTGGCCTCTCCTTAGGCCACTGCTGGACTCCTCTCCCTTCATTGCACACAGCGTCATTGCCTGCATTCTCTTTCACCTCGCTTCCTCCTCCTGTGGAGGGTCCTCTGGTTGCAGACCCCTTCACTGTGTGGCTGTTCCTTTCAGAAAGCAGGTGCGCCTGCCAGGGCTTCTTGGGACTTTCCATCACAGGCCAAACACAAAAAGAGAGAGAACTTGAAGGACACTACGGTCTTATCAAAGGTGTAAATGGACCCAGTTTTGAGAGACTGAGGGAGGTGAAGGCGGGGCACAGGGGAGGGTCCCTAGACCGGCAGGCGGGGGCCCTGGGAAAGTGGGCTTTGGGAGGCTTCAGAGTTCTAGATCGTGTGTGTTTGGTGGTGGCAATGAGGAGAGGAGGTGTCAAGGCTCGGAATGAGCGGAGAGCGGGGGATAGGACCCTCCACGCCCAGCCCGGGCGCCTAGTCGGTCCTAACCTCCACCCTGCGTCAACTTTTTGCTGCCCCCGTTAGATGGCGCTCAAGACTTTCTAACCACTTGTGAAAGTGCTCCTGTCCCCGAACAAAAAGAGCCCGGGGTGTGTGAGTGTGTGTGAGTGTGAGTGCGCACGCGGGGCCGGCCACAGGGCGAGGGCGTCGCCTGGCACCACGCGTGGCCCCGTCACGGGTCAGCCGGGCCCCGGGCTGGGGCGCACTGGCAGGAGGGGCTCCGCAGCGCGGGCCGAGAACTTTCGCTGTGCCCTCCCCGGTCCTACTTCGGCTCCGACTGGGCCCAGTCGCGCACCGGGAGAGAAGCCCGGCCGCTCGGCCGCGGCCTCGGGAAGCCGGGAAGAAAGGGGTCTCGGAGGTGCCAAGGGGAGAACCGAGGCGCAGACGCAAGCCTCCACAAAGCGCACGCGACAGTCCTTTCTCCGCCCTGACTTACAGCCCGAGATCTCAACAGCCCGGGGCTCTCTTTTTTTTGAAGAGAATGGGGCAGGTGCAGGCTCCGTTGTTGCAGTTTGAAACGCTCCAGTGAAAGCGGTGCTGGGTGTAAGGTTTTGAACGCCGACTTGAGGGCGTTTCCAACAGCCAGGGCAAACTTTCTCGCCCCCAATGCCTGTGGAGCCCAGATAAAGTTAAAAAGCCTCCCTTAAAAAAAATAAAAGCCTTTGGGGACCCACGGGCGCCAGATGCGACAGCTAATTTTAAAGTAACTGTTTCACGAGTGATCACGGGGTGAGCTTTCACTCAAGTTCACCTCTTCTTCCACCTCTTCCCCCCCAAAGTGACTTGACGATGGGCGATCTATCGCTTCTCTCCTAATGTCAGTCTCAGCGTGCACAGCCCGGCAGAAGGGATGGGTCTCCCCAACCTGAGAACAGGCAGGAGCGGAGACCTTCCTTTGTGCCTCCCCTTGGCTGTGAACTTTCCCGTGTGGTAGGTTCTCCTTTAAGGAAGTAGCGATCCCTATGAATATTTAATACGGAGCGCCGGGCGCCAGGCGGAGGGGAGCCCACCGGCCCGGGTTTCCGCACGCCGCGGCTGGGGCGCAGAGCGAGCGCGTCCACCCCGGTCTGGCCACCGCGTGGACCCGGGTGCGGAGAGGGCGGGGGTGGCGGGAGGAAAGGGTTGGCAGAAGGGGGGGCCGAGGAGCGGGGCTCCGGGCAGGCCGGCCGTCGCGTTCATTTCCATAAGAAAGCTGAAATCGCAGTTGGAGGCAGGATTTCTCACCCTTACGGCCCTTCCCCCATGCCCGGTTTTCTGGGAGAGGCAGGCTCCGGAGCTCAGAGACCGAAGTGTGCGCTCTGGTCTTTGATGGTGTTGATAAAATGTGGTTTCAAATGTTGTCCCGAATGGGGCCGGTTTCCTGTTTGTGTGTGGAGTGGAAGGACCTCGCCGGGTGAGTGCAGAGGGCTGGGGGAGCGGACAGGAGGCGCAGGGTGGAGAAGAGGGAGGGCGAAGCCAGCGGGCGCCGTGCACCCTTGCAGAGGAAGTTCTCCGGTAGGTTTTTGATGCGGGGGGAGGGGGAAGCTACGCTGAAACCAAGTCCCCCGAGCACAGAAGTAAGTACGTAAGTGTGTGTGTGTGTGTAGGGATGATGAAGGAAGAAAGATCTCGAAAGCTCAGGAACCCAGGAAGCCCCTGCCCGCGTAGGAAGCTGCAGCCGGCCTGGCCTCCTTTCTCTCCAGAGACCCAGGGAAACTTTTGCTTGCCGCTGCTGACCCTCTTCCTACGAAGGAATAAAATGTACTTGCTCAGATACTCGATTCCACTAGCGATTCAGTTCTTTCTGCTTTCGCGTTGAGTTTCTTTTGGCCTTTCAGTGTGAACAGCAGCCATGTGTCCTCAGTACACACACACACACACACACACACACACACACACACATCCTAGGTACTTTATGATCCCATCTGGGGAAATTAAAACCCAGATCTGTAATGTTTATTCTTAGATAGTTTACCAAAAGCTGGGGGGAAAATGTGTGAGACACATGTCTGCAAATATAACAAAAGTACTTTCCCTTCTGCTTGAAAAGTTGCCTGCAAATGGCTGGTGGTGTCCCTTTACCAATTCTGGACCACCTGTACTTCTCTGTGAAACTAAATCGAGTCAGGAATAAAGCACCAATCAGACCAAGCAATTAAATACCAATTATGACTATTAATGGCTTTTATTGCTAATGACTGGAGTTGAGGACTCCAAACCCTATCAAGGTAATCAAGCTCTTTTAAAATTCTGCTACCTGAGATTTTTATAGCACTCCTCCCCCAAAACAGGAGGTAAAAAGACCACAGGTTGTGTTTTCAAAGAGTTTGCCAGTAGGTATGCATGGTCAATGTTGAACTTACTTCTTTCAGTAAAGTTTATTGCTACTGCTGGTAAATAATGGAGTCTTCCTTTCTGGCTCTGTCAAGTTAAGCAAAGTGTAAATTGATGGTGGTGATTACCAATATATTCTACTTGGTTTGGGTGCAGAATTGGGATGGAGTGGGGTTCGTTCTCTCTCTGATTACTATGGTAATGTTGAAAAGCCTGGATGATTTTTAGGAGCAAGTGTTTTAAATCTTCAGATGGGGTAATGGCTATTGGGCTGGCTGGGGGGTGAGCCCGGAGAGCAAAGGAGTCAGATGAGGAACTTGGTCTATGTTTTTACATTTTCTTTTTGCTCACGGGTTGAAATGGCTTTAGCATGTCATGAGTGACTGAAAAGAAAATGTTACTGAGAATAGTCTATTGGTCGAAAGGCTGTTGCGTGCCAGGGCTTATTTATTACTGTAGATGATGTGCCATTCCTACTTTCCTCTCAACTGGTGCCCCTTTTTATCCCAAATACTCAGTTCTGGGGTGAGGGAAGAGGCATGGAAGGGAGAGAGGGAATAAACTGCTGTTGAACTCCACAGCAAGAAGACTGGAGGGTGCAGTTAGCAGGGGCTCTCTCTGGTCACCATGAAGCAGGCCATGTAAGCACCAGGGCACTTGGAAGAGCAAGTAGCTTATCTCAATGTGGGTCCCTTCTGCTCACTGTCCCGTAGTTCAGATCCTTCCTATTAGCCTTTCAGGACACTGGGAGTGTTTGGGACAATGAACTTCAAGTCTCTTGCTTCTGACATCTTCCCATTCCCTCCCCTTCTGGAAGGAAGCCCACAGAGGCAGCGCGAATCTGGTTCCAGTGTATTTACCAGGCTGGTATGGAAATGCCCAGGCGGCAGGACAGAAACCTGAGCTGCTTGTGACAAGCATGCTCCTCTTCTAAGCAACATAAAAGTTTAGATACTTTCGAGCGCTGGGTGGTCTCTTCTCTTGATGTGAAGCACATGATCCTCCTCTCCATTTCTATTTTGTCAGAGTTAATTGCCCTGCAGTGGGGCATCTGACACCTCAGGCTGCCAAGAGATACAGCAGGGAAGAAATCCTCCACAGGTAACAGGAGGGCATGGGATCATCTCCGACATTTGAAGGATCTAAAACCTTCACTTGAATGAGATGGGCCAACAAGCCTCTTTGGCCTGGCCCATGCTGTTGGCAACTTGCTATGACCCTGAGTCTTGAGAGCAAAGCTGGTGGGCAGCTGACCTAGAAGTGGATCTAAATAGGAAAGTTGCATGTGTCAACAACACGTTCCCTTCTGTTCCTAAGCACCCAGAGGCACCCTGAGACCCTAGGTAAAAGGGGGCAAGAGCTTGCGACAAGGCTACCTCACCTTGAAACTCCCCACAAGGACTCTCAGCTTACAATTCCACTTTGGACTCTGCCTACCACTAAGCCTGAGGATGGGGAGCGGGTGCAGAGCTTGGGAATAGGGCAAAGAAAATCAGTTGTTCCCCTTCCTGGGGTCAATGCAGACAAGTTTGAGACAACAAATACTTGGGAAGAGGGAAAAGGAAGGAGAGGGAGCTAGTCCTAGGATTGTTAGCCGGCTGAGCTTCTCCAGCTGCTCTGTGAGAGTTCCAGTGCTCTGAGAGAAAGACCAGAGCTCTCCCAAAATGCCCAGAGAAACTGCACAAGTAGGACGAGGGGAGAATACTAGAAATACTATTTGGCCTCTAGAACCTGGCACTTTCCTCCTTTATTTACAGAAGGCTTACATAACTCAGATCTAAGGGGACCTGCTTTTTCAGGATGGGAGAATCTGGTCAGAGTTGGAGGCAATTTCCCTCAACTTACAACTTATTTGAAAATTGATACATAAAGACAAGAACAAACATTGCATAGGGCCTCCATTGTGTCAGAAAACCTATCCCTTCCTAGTGTGCCCTGGACATCCCCCTAGGTGGGCCTACACATTATTCTGATGTCAGGTAAGCTGGAGGAGGAGGTTGAGCTGTTTTTTTCCTGTAGCCAAGTAAATACAAATGAGCTTTTTTTTTTTTTTAAAAAAAAGCAATGTCATAGCTTTAAACTTTTCCTGGCCTGAGTCCACCTAATTTCATCAGGATCTCTTGCCAGCAACCATAATCCCCCTACCTCTTTTCCTTTTTTTCCTTTGTGACTTAAGGTGGCATTTCTTTCTTTTTTTGGGACAGAGTCTCACTCTATCACCCTGGGTAGAATGCCCTGGCTTTATAGATCACAGCAACCTCAAACTCTTGGGCTCAAGTGATCCACTTGCCTCAGCCTCTGAGTTGTTGGGATTATAGGCATGGACCACAATGCCCGGCTAGTTTAAGGTTGTATTTTAGGAGGGTTTATATAATATTGTTCATGTCAGTTTGTTTCTTTCTATCACCACCCTCACTCCATTTCCCTCTATGGGTTTATAGTTGGAAGCCACACAAACACTGCACATACAAAAATCTTTAAAAATTTTTCTGCTATTTTTTTCCAAGTGGAAGAGTTGACAAGACATAAACACATTAAGTTGTATAAAATCCAGTAGACTGATCAGTGAAAATGCATCTCATTTGTATGTCTTTATAGCAGAGATGGGGGCCTGTATCACCTATTGCCTCCCACTCCCAATCCAGACCTGCTGGCTGGAGTTTCAAGACAGGTAGCGGCCATTTGTGAGGTAGGGAGGGGCTAGCCCACCCCAGGCCCCTGGGATTGTTGGAGATGGAAAGGTGCCTGGAGGTCTGGCCTGAGGGCTTTAACCAGGTTCGGCAGCTCTCAGCAGCCTAAGGAACTGGGAGGTTTGGCCAGTGGGTGCCAGCAGCTACAAGCCAGAGGTCTTTAGCTATGCTCCGGATTTCCCATGGGTGGAATTAAAGAAACAGGACACGGTAAAGTAGAGAAACAGTAACCCACCTTATTTTACACCTACATCTAAACCCTCTTCCCAAACTGCATTCTCACCACCTACTTTATCATTGGAGGAGGGACACCTCTGCCTGGTTGGATTCCTCCTAGCCCTGAACCTGACCCTGAACTTCCTGCCTGAACTTCTCACCTTCGGCTCAGTTCTGCAATGAGCCCCCCACTCCTGGGCTTGAGAGTTGTTGGAACAATGCCTCTGTTACCAAGTTGGAGGCATGTGGGAGCTGCGCCGGGAGTTTTCAGAACCCACTGGGGCACTAGGTTGAAGTTATGGGCCTTAAGGGAAATTTTTAAATTATCATTTCTCCCCATTCACTCTGATGCAATAATTTCAACTCTTTTCGTCTTCCGGGTGGTGCCGGGGTGCCAATCCTTGTTCATCAATTCCTACTCAGCACCTGGAGGTCTGGCTGCATGGGCCTGCCTAGCTTAGGGACCTGGCCAGGGTTCTGGGGGATGGGGCTGCAGGGGAGGAACCTAGCCCTGGGGAGCTTCAGCCAGGCAGAGGGAGTGGACCTAGCCAAAGAAATGCCCAGCTAACCTATGTGAGTGCCCAACAGAGTGCCCTGGGCCTGGGTCCTTTCCACGCCGGCTGTATGGTTCCTTTTCTTGCAAAGGCTGGGGTGGTTGAGACACCCCACCAACCCTAGGAGCTCTAGCTTCTCGAAGATTCTTCCTCTCTCCCAAACCTCTCAGGGCCTGCATTGCCAGGCCACACTGCAGCCCGTGACCTTCGCCGGTCAACCAAGGGCGAGGCATGTTGCCCAAGGAGGCCACTGTCTCGCGGAGCCTCCCGGGAACAGCCACAGACGAGGTCCTGCGGCGGGGGCGCAGCCACCCATCCACGCCTGCTGAGGCCTGTTGGGAGTGCAGGGGCCGGCCGAGAGCCGGGCAGCCCGCCCCGCACCATTGACAGCCCGGGCACGTCTGCAGAGCCCGGGGAACAATCAGCGGCTCCCAGTCCTGAGAGCTGGGGACACGCCTGCAGGTGTGTGATCCTTTAAAGATCCTTGGTTCTAGTTTTGCAGGAAGCCTTTGTTACAGCTTTGTCAGCGTGCGCGCCTTAGGCAGCTTCCCCTCTCCGGCCCCTCGGTTCCCTGTCTCCCCGCCGGCCCCCAGGGGAGAGGGCCTGGTGCAGGGGATCTGCCCAGGATCAACTGTCCTCCTCCAAATCCCCTCCTGCAAAATACTTGTGCCTTGGTTACAATCTCCCTTTCGTGCCTGGGGCAGATAAACATGGTTAGCACTGCCTGTGCGTGTGGGGCGAGGCTGTCCAGGAAAAAACGGGCTTTCTGAATGTGACCTTGGGTTGCAGCAGCGGTGCGATCCTGCTACTGGTGAAAAAGTAGCTCTGCTGCCACCGTAGGGGCGACTGACGGGTGCAAAGCAGGGAGCATGGGGGAAAGGGTAACCTGCTGTCCCATAAAGGGTTTGAAGATTCTGATGAAGAGCCATTAAGGATGGCACAGCTGTGAACTTATCTGGCTCTATTGGCCATGGGACAACTAGCTCCCAGTGTTTTTGGGTATGATTGCCACCCCCTTCACCTCCATTATAAAGTATGACTTCTTCATAGCCAAGGTCCAGCTTTAGGCAGGATCTCTGAAGAATGCCCTGACACACAGAAGGTGGAAGTAGGACTGTTTGCATGAACATGAGCTTACATGCATCCTGTCATATACGGCATGTATTTCCAGTCTACCTGGACTGTGGAAATATTTGACTGGTCTTCATTCTGCTTTCTTGGTGCTTTTCGCCTACACATAGTTATTTGGAGAAAATCAAGTGTGTGCACCTCTCCCCGCAGAGGGTTCTGTGATGTTATGTAACACACTCACACAGGGATTCCTCAAGTTATCATTTTGCCCTAAATCAGCCAGCACTTGGTTTTCTGGTGGGGGAATGATACAAATGGAGGTAGAAACTCCTTTCCCTGGGGGCTTTTGTTCCCCTCCTTGAAAACTCAGTTCAAGGCCTAGGAACAAAGGGGAGAAGTACCTCATCTCTTCTTTGGTCTTTCTCTCCGCTTCACTTCCACCTGCTCACCTGCAGGCCTTCCCTTCTGATAAACAGAGAAAACCCTGTGGGATCAGGTACATATGTAAATACTGCTGACCTCCATAGACCCCCCTCCTCAGTGCAAAGCAGAAAGCCCATTTCAGGTACAGGCTGCTTAGTATCTTTGAGTATCCACCACTTCCATTCCCTCAGACTATGTGGGACTCAAGGCTACTCACTCAGCATCCTTTTCTTGTTAAAGATATCCAGGACAACTATTAAATAGTTCTTGGAGAGTTAAAGACCTTTCAGGGCTGAAACATTCTTAAAGCCCTGTTTGGCAGAAATCTTCAAGGCATACAAAGTAGAATCAATCAGTAGGCTTGCCTGAGCAATTTTGAAATTTGATTGATTTCTCTCCCCAAAATGTTAATTAAAAATAGTTTGTAGATGTTGTTTACTGATGGGTTTTTCACTATTGTATCCTAAAGATTCTCAAAACCAAACTACAGAGACATTTATTTTCCTCTTATTAGTTTCTGGGTGATAACTATACTTTCTGATCAGACTTTTTTTTTTTTTTTATCCTGCAGGAGAGTTTTCAACCTTGGGAATGTAAATGAAAAATAGACTCCATCCTTCCGAGTCACCTTATTGGGACAGAATGGAACAAATTTGCCTGGTCTCCCCTCACACCTCAAAGTTGCCCAGTCTGAACCTGGGTAGAGTGAGGGTGGCAACTTTTGATGTCTTTTATTCTAGCCTAGGTGCAAGAAGAAATCTTTGAAATGAAATCTATTCGATTTCAGTGTGCAATGTTCCAGCTGACCAAACGGGCTTACCTTTTGCCGAGAGGCTATCCTACAAGACAGAACAAATGTGTGATCTCCCAGGAAGCTCTACATCAGAACACCTCTTGTCCTTTTTCTTAATTATTAAAAAAAAAGTTTTGCTTCCCTGTCAGTGTCCATCCCTTTATTTTGTAATTCCAACAATGAAATACGGGCAGGGTGATCATTGCTTCGTTCTTGGTAATCATGTCAAGTATTGCGAACTTACAAAGCCCAGACATATCTCGGGTATGTTTTGCTACTCACTGGGTCACATAGAAAATTCGCACTTGGTTCTGCCTTTCTTTGAACAATTCTCCCTCAAGCGACACCCCTCTCCCAACTTACAGGGGAAGGAGATTCACTTACAGACAACTTTCTGAATTAAAATGACCAGACTCAGGTTCTCCGGGGAAGGTAAGTGATCTAACTATACTGGTGATGGGGAAGGCATAGCCTAGCACTGTATCTACATAGAACTTCTTTAAGGAGGCAGGCCAGGGGCCACATTTCCACAGACGTTTCTAAAACTGTGCCAACTGTATACATACGTTTTACAGATACGTATCTGTACAGATACAGATATTCCCAGTCAGCTTAAAATTTTTATTTTGTTCTCATGGACATTTATGCACACACACACACTCCTCCAACTAGGGTGATATTACCAGCCCATTTGCACTGTCCCTTTGGTGACAACTATATCTAACAAACTTCTTTTCTAAAACGTGACAGAAACAAACACCTATCCATATATTTTAAAAGGTTATTTTATACTGTTTAGCATCCCCATAGAAAGGAGTTGGCTGGGCACTCCTGCTCCCTTTCCAAGGAACAGGTCAACTAATCACTTTCCTTCCCCTTCCCAAGGCCTGGCTATTTTTAAAAGTTAAAATTTCTGTTTCCAAAGGGAGGAAAAAGAACAAATTCCATTAATGAGTTACATACATGGAATGTGGCTTGTCTAGGCCATTTGTATTTGTAAATAAATAGCTTTCTGTTTATTATGTATATTTTACTTAAAAACCCTAGTCCTCTAAGCATGTCCTAATACAGCAAATATTTCCACTTAAGTTTTATTTGAGTTCCACCGATGTTGTTTTTCTTTTAATCACTAGAAAAAAATTGGGTTAAACTGAGTCAGTTGTGGGGTTCATTATCTTTAAGCGTCCAGATTGACTTTCAGACGTGGTACCCGTAAAGTTCTCACGTTTGCCAAAGTGCAGTGGTTGGGGGAGAGGGGTGTTGGCTCCCTGGGAATGTTATCCGGATCAATTTGGGGGTTTCATTTCGCCCTGGATCTTTCTAATGTTTCCATTTTGCGGCTTCAGAAACGAAGCCCGCTTGCGATTTCGGTGGGGTGACCGGTGGACTGGCACAGGCCCGCCGGTTGGCATCCGTGCCTTGCCCTACCGCCGGCGCCCGCACACCGCGGTCGCACTATCATCCAGCTGGTCCAGGCCCGCAGTCCTCGGGCGGGGACTGGGCTGGGCCCCAGCATCCTACTCCGGAGTCTGCCGTGCTCTGGAGTTTCCCACATGCGAGAAGCAGAGGCGTGGGCCCGGCGCCCGGGGCTACCCACGAACTCCACCGCCGAGTGTGGCGGGCGCTCAGGGCCGGGCCGCCCGAAACTTCCACAAAGCCGCCAGCGCTTCCTGCCCTGCCCCCGCGCCAAAGTCCCAACGGCCTGGACCCCAGAGTACTCTCAGACAATGCGACCTCCCTGCGCACTAGGCCGTTCTGCTCTGACCGCGGGCCGCCGCACATTCGGACTGTAGCTAAAGGTCCTGGGTTGGAACCTCTTTCCCAGCCAGCGCATCTTCCTCCCCGCAGGAGGAGAAGCCCCACGGAACTTGCAGGCTCGGGGGCTCTGGGTTGGGCCACAGGCTTTGAAGACCCAAGGGGTCACGGGTCCAACTCTGTCTTTACTGAATCCTCAGTTTCAGGTCTTGGGGCAAGCGGGGAAGTGGATTTCAGAGAGAGCCGGGTCAGCCAGGCCCTGAACTCAGCCCCTCCGCACGCTGCAGTCTGGAGAGGAGTAGGTGGTGGTTGAATTTCCCCAGAGAAGGCTGGAACCCAGAACGGAAAATCCGCAAACGTAGAGCAGAGATCCACAGGCCTTTCTACCTAAAGTCCCACATGCCTTCCAGAAAGTTATCGCCAGAACCCCTGGAACCTGAGCTGACTCCAGCCTTCAGGAAGTCTCCCAACCTTCCAAGGAAACTTTCTGAAGTTTCCCTTTCTCCCTCTCCTCTATTGCTTTAGAGGGACTTTCTCCAGCCACTGGGCTTGTCAATTACTCTGCTAACCTCCCTTTAGTCTCCAGGGCTCCTAAGGCCTGAATATGTCTAGAATAATAATAATTGTTATTAATAGGCTGAGGAAGGAAGGAGAACAGGATCAGAGGGTAGAGGAGACTGAGGCAGAGTGGAAATGTTGAAGAAAAGGGATATTTCAACCTATGCTTCAAAAAAACTTCAGTTGACAATTATCAGTAACCCCAATAGACAACTCCATTAAAAAGAAGAAGAACAATTTACTACTGCTCTTGAAAGCCGTTATTTTTTACATCGCTTTTAGGAAGATAGATGAACAAAACATCGCATTTCAAGCCATTTTGATCTGTAATTGAAAGGCAGGATCGGTTTGTATTCTCCTATGGCTTTTACAGAAGTTGCAGTGATCCAAAGTCGGGTTGCTGTGTCAGAGTGGCATTTTTATTAATGAGAATACAAAAAGCTTGCATATTCTTAGCCCTGCTTGAATTTAGTTGCTAAGCAACCGGTGTATGGTAATTCATCCGCGAAATTTAAATCTTTGAGAAAGGATCGTGCATTTTGCTGAATGGTCGCCACGAGGAAAACAACTTGTGGGACCCGCAGCAGCTGCCACAGTTGGGCCGCCCAGCCGTGCCGGGTCGAGCAGGGACCCGGCTGCCCCACGGCGACCGCCACCGCCCCACGTCCCGCGCCCAGCCCTGCCCTCTCTCTCGGAGGAAACCCGGCTTTTGAGGCCAGGCTGCGCGGGGTCCCTCCTCCCCCTCTGCTTCTTTTGACCTCAGGTTTTTAACCGAGGCAGGCCCTACACCTGACCAAATCGCCTACAACCCTAGGACTTCTGGGTCCAGACCGTGAATTTCTGCATCCCCCCCCACTCCGCCCCACGCACCCTCTTGCTTACGGCATGCACGCACACACACTCACATACACACTCTCTAGCGCATGCATGGTGCAACCACAACAATGCCTGTTGCCCTCTTCCCAGACCCCTCTGAGGTCACTTCCACAGCCTGCTCTTCCTTGAGGAAGACCGGACTCATCAAGAACGCAGCCCACAGCCCGCCAGAAGGCCAGGAGGCCGCGCTGGCCGGCAGTGACATCATAGGTTCCTGCTCGCCAAGCTCGCGCCCACATTTTAGGATACAGGAACAAACACGGATGTGAAATCAAGAATGAAAGAGAGAGTAATCTAATTAATAAGCCATGAGGCAGGCTAACAAAATCAAAGAATCTGATTACACAAGTACCCCTCTTGCTATCTCCGCTGCCCCCGCCCCCAGCTCCTCCAGCCTGCGCACTATTTCCTTCCCTAGGCAGGAAAGTTCAGGAGGCAAACGCAGAGCCCTCTGATTTCCTTACTGAAATCAAGATCGAGCCTACGGTGGGATTCCCGCAGCCTGGAGGTCACATGGGTGACCTTCAGGCCTTCAGACCAGCAGCCCTGAGAAAATGAGAAGACCAAATGACCTACAGAACTTGGAGAGCAGGAGAGGCGGCCCCACACTTCTCAATTGTATCACTCTTAAGAACAACAAGACCACCTGTATTGATTGCTTATACTGTCAGTAGCAGAACTAGGAGAAAGGATTTGCTTCTAGAGTCAGTCATTTTAAAAAGGATCTACTTTTTAAACCTAGCACAACACCACAACTTTTTTTTTTCCTTAACATCACCTTGCTTCCGGGTCACTGAAAACCTCCAACTTCCAACTCTCTTTCAACTCCACTCCCCAACATAGATGTCTGAGCACAGTCAGGTATCAGGTTTTATCATGGAAACACAGCATACATTCTAATCGGTGCAGCCTGCCATATGCACTTCATGAAAAAAAAGATTTCTCTAATTTTTGTCTTTCAGCCTTAAAAAAATTAAGCAGGTCCACCTCCTAAATAATTAATTTCAAGTCTGCAATCCATGCCAATACTTGTTGCATCCATTTTAGAGTTGATTAATTACCCTGGAACTTGGGCAAACTAAACTCCATGTGGAGAGACTGTTTCTTCTTTCAATTTAGTTCTGAAAGCTACAAGTTATTGATGTATCCTCCTCTATTTACATACAAATTGGTGCAAATATGCCCATCTCTTAAAGTGCATTTTATATAAATATATAAAAGTGTCATTTTTGATTTAGCTTGACGAGGTTGATCATTTATTACAAAAATAAACGAATAAATACAACAATATATTGTTGCTTCCAACAGGATAAATACTTTACAAATATATAATTTAAAAAACAAATTTAATTGTTAAAATTATTTAAAATATTACACTTATCGATAAAACTATCAATAGTATATACTGCATTTAATATTAGAACCAATTATTCTCTGAATGTTGAAAACCATTCATACAAAACAGATTATGAGCATGGTAATGAGCAAACACAGGAGGCTACAAGGAAGCAGAGGGAATCTCTAAGATCAATAATGAACAGTTCTATTTTGGAACAAAGAAGTAGTCCTCCGATAAGTACAAAAAAAAAAAAAAAAAGGCAGAGCAACAACAGCAAGTGACTATTTTAAATACACCTTGAATGATTTATGGCACAGACCTGCCAGGGGAAGATGGTTGGGTGAATGAGGCTTGGACAACTGATTAAGAGCCATGGGAGACTGTAAACTGCAAATGGGCCTAGCTTGGGATTAGCCAGGCTGATGGAACAGAACTTTGTCACTTTCCTTTGGGTTGGAAAGGGAGGAGGGGATGAATTGAAATGGAGGAAACAAATGGGCACTTTACGAAGCACAAGACACTTGCGCTGCAAAGGAACACAATGACCAAATTCATTAAAAAGATCTGGTGATATATAACAATATTTTCATTATTTACATGTGTAACAATGTAAGCCTTAGCACAAAACCTCTCAGTTATATCTGCCCTCTTTTGTTTTTCAACCATGAATTTCATTTCATAAATACATTCAAAGGGTTGATTAAAAAAAATGGAGTGCAAGCATTAGCTCACTTTATAAAATGCAAAATAATGAAACAAAATGGGCTTGCTCTCCAGCATCTCTAATTAAAAGTTACTCTACTACCCCCAAATCAGGGTTTCTTCCAAAGTAATCAGCAAAGTTTGCTTTTTAATAGAAAACAGTGTGAAATCTAATGTTAGCTCTTTTATTGTCAGCTAAATCAAGTAAGTAGATACCTCCTAACATTTTAAATAGATCCCATTCCTTGTCTAATAAACCACCACCATTCCTGTAGGAAAAATAGGAGTCCACTCATGTGCCAGTAGTATCTATCACTTAAAAACAACCTGCCCAGTCCTCAGTTTTCCAACGACTTCTTCCCTTGCCCTTTAGACCCTCAAAAACAATGAACTTCACCCCCATCCCCACTTCTGGTTGTAAATTCACAGGGCAGAGCCTTTACGATAGCAAGTTAAATACAAAACAAGTAGCAAAGAAAAGTAAATTGTGGTTTCTTGTCTTCAGTTTTTTCTTCTTTCTGTTTAACAAATATGGCCTTTTTCAGATTTCACAAATCAAAATGATTGTGATTTTTAGTACGATTTGGTGTTTAAAATAATACAACCCAATACACGGCCATCTGGCTGGGCTTGATTTATGAAAGTGACACAGGGCCTGTCGGGGAGAAATAACTGTTCCTTGTTGCTCTCACAGTTTTCTGAGTTTTTAAACCCCTGTATCAATACCACAGGGAAAGGGAGTGAAGAGGAGAGAAGAAGGAAAAAAAAGTGAGTGACAGCTAAGTGAGACAGGGGGAAGTTTGTCTATAAAGTCATTGCTTTATCACCCCCAAAGACTTTTTTTTTAAGTACAATATGTAGGGACTCCACTAAGCAGAGCCTTTATCATCTTTAGTATTCACAACCTGAGGCATTATACTTTCATTTTCCCACATTGTAAATATTGAAACATTAACTTGATAAATGTGACCACTATGCAGGGTTTATCTAAAAAGTGATCTAAAAAGCTAAAACTTCCAGCACCAGTAAAGAAGATATAGAATCATACTGAATCATCAAAAACACAGAAATGTAGAACCTTACGTCTGAGCTGTTAATTGCACAGATGGATGCAGTGTGGACCATAATCAGGATTTTAGGACTATATTCTTTCATTACAGAAAAAAACAAAAACCTTCATAATTTAATTACATATAGTTATTAATGGACATAATTGATATCAAAATATTTTATAGACTTATAAGCTATTCTTAACAACTATTAGTCTTCAGAAAAAGAGAAAAGACACACAGGAATATGTTGGGGGAATGAGAAAAGAGAGGCTGAACCTGGGGGAGGGGCTGTACTAACCATTAATAACCAGTTGGCACATTTTAACTGGTGATGTAGTTCAACCTTCCAATAAAGAACACAGGTATTTTCAAGAAAAGGGCTACTATCTAGACAATCTCACCTAAAAACACTAACGACACCCACTAAAATTAAGGGAGAAAAATATTGTGAAATTTATTGATTAACAAGAAGTAATTACTATGTTAAAATACTAGCTGCTTCAGAAATGCCTATCTTTTACTCCAGATTTCCAAATAGACCTTAAGTGGAGCAGGTTCTACTTCCTCAATGCTATGATTTAAGGATTCTCATTAGTAAAAAAATATTTCCTAAAGAACTCTTTTCTTCCCACACAGTGTGTATGCATCAGACACAGACTATTTCATTCTAACAAATTTATTTTCTCGATCAGCTCTTACGGAATCACTACTCAAATTAAATTACAATCAAATGATCACATCAAAAGATACCCTTATTACCTAACAACTGTCCATATTTTCATTTCATTTTGATTTGTGCTCGTCTGAAAAAAACACGTAATACAAGATCTGGGGAAAAATAAATTACCGTTTTGCAGCAGTTCATAAGTATTCTGAATAAAATATTAAAAGAAGTCATTTAATGAAAATATAAAGCAAATATTTTTAGATCAGCAACGGATCTAACAATTCTATATTGCCGTCTTTTGAAAAGTCTGTTTATTAAAACCTACCAAAAACACTGCTTGGAAATGGCAGTATTATATAATCACATCCACAGCACCCATTCAATCAAAGTTGGCAACGGATTGAGGAGAGAAGTCCAGATAAGTGCAGCGGCTGGTGCTCAGTCTTTCTAAATTCCTTTATCTGAGTCAGTCCAGAAATAAAAAATAAAAAATATTAATAAAAAAAATATTAGCGGTGGAATCTTTAGGCATGGTCCATCCCGAGTGGCAGCCGTCAAAGCCTGGATTGGTGGCCGGGCCTCGCTCGGCGGCCTCGCTGGCTGGGCCCTAGCTCCGCGCCCAGTCCGCCTGCTGGCGACCGACTTGGCAGGGGCCCGTCGCCACTCCTCGGTGGACGTCCCCCTCTCCTTCACCCATCCTTCTGCTCTTTCACGTTGTTTTTATTTCCAAGGTTACTTTGAGGATACTTTTGGCTTTGCTATTCAGTCTGTTAATTTCAGAAGCTGTGAATATTTCATTTTCCTGGAGACTTTACCCCCTCCTCTTTTCATAGTTGTTAAATGACTTTAATATGGCCAAGAAAAACGGGGTCCTGGAGCAAAGAGTCATCCCCTGATGAAACCCGGTGCCTCTGTTTTCTTTCAGGTCGCTCCCAGGAAAGAAAGTTTCAGTGGACCTCCTCAGGCTGCGCTTCTGGAGGGAGGGAGAAGGGGGGGAGGATCTCTCTCTTTTTTTCTTTTTTAAGGGGAGAGAACGAGGAGGCAGGTGCTGTCCACCACTGCCATGTAGGTCATCTCAGGGTGGGAAAAACCTTCCCAGTGCAGTTTTGGTGTGTTAGGCATCTTCACCCTTCTTTAAAAACAAAAACAGAAAATGAAACACCACCGTGGTATACAGGAGATTTCATGATCGCCCCCTTTTCCTCTTCCGGTTTTGTTTGTTGTGTATGTATATAAAACAGTCTGGGTATTTATTATACTTTTTAATTGTTTTGGTCCCTCCTTCCTTGGACTTCAAAAAATGTCTCCTTAGCCCGTTTCTCCCTCGTTTTTTCCTCCAAGGGCGCGCATGCCTGTCTTTGGGTGGAGAGGAGGGCGGAGGCTGAGCCTGGGCTCGGGCCGGGTGCGGCCCCTGTGCGGGGTCGCGCGGCGGCGGTGGCGGCGGGGGCGGCGACTGTGCTGACGGAGGAGGCGGCGGCGGCGGCCCTCTTCGCGCGGCGCCCTTGCCTTCACTGCACGCTAGTCTGCAGCCCGTGGTGCGGTGGCGGTGTGTCGGCGCTCACGGTGCCCACCTGCGAGTAGACGTCGTCTGGCGTCTGCTGTTGGATCCCTGGCGGCGTCATGCGCTTCTCCTTTTGGCGCCGATTGCAGAACCAGACCCGCACCACCTCCTTCTCCAGCTGCAGGCTGTCGGCCAGGTTGGTGATCTCCTGCGCCGAGGGCTTGGGGCACTTGAGAAAGTGGCTCTCGAGCGCGCCCTTGACGCTCACCTCGATAGAGGTCCGCTTCTTGCGCTTACGGCCCTGCGCCGCGATCTTGTCGATGCTGGTGGGACTGCCGGTGCTCGAGTCCGCCTCCTCCAGCCACTTGTTCAGCAGCGGCTTGAGCTTGCACATGTTCTTGAAGCTCAGCTGCAGGGCCTCGAAGCGGCAGATGGTGGTCTGCGAGAACACGTTGCCGTACAACGTGCCCAGTGCTAGCCCCACGTCGGCCTGTGTGAAGCCCAGCTTGATGCGCCGCTGCTTGAACTGCTTGGCGAATTGCTCCAGGTCGTCGGATGTCGGAGTGTCCTCGTCCGAGTGCGGGTCGTGGCTGTTGAGTCCAGGCCCCGCGCCGCCGCCGCCGTGGTGCGGGGGTCCCTGCGCGTGGTGCGGGTGCGGCGGGTGCGGGTGCGCGTGGTGATGGTGGTGGTGGTGGTGGTCGGCCAGCTCGGGTGTGTCCCCGCGCACCAGCCCTGGGTGCACCAGGCTCTGAGCACCGCCGCCCGCGCCACCGCCGCCGCCGCCGCCGGGCCCCGGGGGCGCGCTCAGCATGCCATTCACCGTAAAGCCCCCGGGCTGGGAGTAGAGTAGACTCTGCGGCGGCGGCTGCTGGCCTCCGGCCATGGACGGGAGATGCGCGGCTGCTGCGGCGGCTGCAGCGGCGGCGGCTGCAGCGGCGGCAGCCCCCCAGCCCCCGGGGTGGCCCTGGTGCGGGGGTGGCGGCGGAGGTCCGAGGTGCGGCGGCCCGCGGTGGTGCAGCGCTGTGCCCGCGTGCAGGTCGTCGCGCCCGGCGCCGCCCTTCACGTCGGGGCCCTGTGGCGGCGGCGGCGGCGGCTGAGGCGGCTGCTGAGGGCTGCCGGCCATACCCACCGTGCTACCAGACCACGGCGAGCTCGCTTCCACGGCGGCGGCAGCGGCGGCAGCGGCAGCGGCGGCGGCGTGGGGCAGGGCCGTGACCCACTGGTGCGCGTGGCTCAGCATATGGCCGCCGTTGCTGGCGGCCATGGCCCCCTGCATGAAGTCGCTCTGGACCATCTTGACAGAGGACGGGTCCCCCCGGTAGGCGCCCGAGGTCACGGCGGCGCTACCCGGCTGCATGCCGCCGCCGCCGCCCCCTGCACCCCCGCCGCCGCCGCCGCCGCCGCCACCCCCGCCGCCGCCAGCCCCTGCCGCGTCCGAATGCACAATGGAGCCGGCCGCGAGCAGGCTGTTCCCCGGCAGGTAGGGGTTAGAAGCCGCCGTGGCCATGCCGCTCCGCTCCCGCCACCCCACCGCCGCCACCACCGCCGCCGCCGCAGCAGCAGACGCGGCCGGCGCCGCCGCTGCTGCCGCCGCGCCCCCCCCTCCGCCTCCCGCCTCCTCCCCCCTCCTCCCCCGCCCCCGCCCCGAGCCCCCGCGGGCCCCGCCGCCTGCGCCGCCGCCTCCTTCGCCGCCTTCTCCGCCCTCGCCGCCGCCGCCGCCGCGGCGGCCTCCGGCTGCAGCTGCAAGGCCGCTCGGCAGGGCGCGGGGGTCGCCGGCCGGCCTTGGTCAGCAGCAACAACAGCAGCAGCAGCAGGAGTAGCGCTCTGGGGACGGGGGCTCGCTTCTCAGGGTGCGCTCCGTGGCCACCCCCTTCACGGGGGGTCGTGGCCGCCCCCCAGCCCTGGCACACTCGGCTCGCTCCAGCGGGTCTCCCCTGGCGGGGAGGGGACCTGCACTCGGGGAGCTCTCCCGGGGCGCACGGGCTCCCGCTTCTCTTCCTGTCCTCGGGCGAGCACGGATTCTGCCCGGCCGCAGGGCTCAGTCCACCTGCTAAGTGAAGGTTTCACCGGAGACAACAAAGAAAAAAGCTGTTTCTTTCTTCCTCAGCCAAGTTACGGGCGACCAGCAAGCAGCCGGCTCCTTCCCTTGTCCGCTGTATTCTTTTCTCCTCAGGAACACATTTCACTCATTTTCCCTTAGAGTAGTAAAACTTTTTTCGTCCTTGAAGGCGTGGTGATGATGCTGGCTGGTCGCGTGTGCGGAGAGCGGAGGCTGGCTCCTGCTCTCCCCCTCTGGTCCTCTCGTTTCAAGTTTTGTTCTGTCCTAGGAAAACTTCTTGCGATGGTGCATTTCTCTGAAGTTGCTATTGCCGGAGCTCTTGGTTGCCTCCGAAACAAGAGTCCTTTTTCATTCTCCTCGCAACAGTCACAGTCTGATGCGACATCTTTCCTTTTGGGCAGAAATTAGGAAACAAGTATAACAAGGAAAAAATTGAACAGGAAAAAAATGATGTCGAATTGTTCTGTTACCTTGTTGCTGATGGTTGGGATTGGTGTATTATTTTTTTCCCAGCAGTTGTCTGGAGAAGGAGGAGGAAGAAGAGTGCATTGGTGGAGGTGGAGGTGTGTGTGTGCATATAGGGGATCCTTGATACACAACCAACTCCTGTGGGCACGTTGCACCGCTCGTAGAGTGCACCGACGGCGGGCGCGGGCGCTGGCCGTGCTGGAGCAGAGTTGCAGCAGGAGCTCGCTCTGCGCCCCCGTTCGCGCTCTCTTTCCCTCTCTCACTTTCCCTGTCCCTCCCTCTCTCTCTCACTCTCTCTCCCCCTCTCTCTCTCTTTTTCGGGCGCCCGCTCTAGCTCCGATCTGACAGTTCTCTCTCTGTCCCTCCCTCTCAGAGCAGGGACTGTCGAATGTTTACCCTCCGCCGCGAGCGCGCACCCACCACCACACTTTCCCAAATACAAGGAAGTCGAGCACCAGGGCCCCCGCTGATTGGCTACCCGCTGCGTGATTGGCAGGCCCAGAAAGACTGGCTCAGGACGCGCGGCCCCCCTTCCGGCCGTTCCGATTGGTTGCTTTTTAATTTAGGCAGAGCGTCGTAGAAGCTGGAAATCTGTCGTCCCCCGCCTCCCTCCCCCTCGCCACTTTCCCCTCCCCGCCCCTCCCCCGCCACCCCCTCCGCCACATCTTAACTCTTAGTGTCCGGCCCAGACGTTGGCGTTCCCTCAGTGGCTCTGGGCGATCGTAATAAGTCTGGGAGGAGGGAAGAAAGGGATAGAAAAGGAAGGGAGGGACGGGCCGGGGATGGGGAAGGGGCTAATCAGTAGGAAAATGAAAAGGGAAACAGGTAAAATAGCAAAGTACCCAACCCACCTAGTACTGCTTTGCTTTGCCCCCTCCCCCGCCAGAGATTTGTAAATCGCGCGGCGCGGATGTACCATTCAAGCTAATACCTATAGACAGATGGGTCCCCAGTGGATTCAAAGTTTCCTCTTTCCTTCACCAGCCGGCCCCCTTCTCTGTCTCGGCGGGGGTGGGAAGGGGGGGCTCACATCTCCAAGAGCTCAGGTCGCGGCCACGGTCCTTGGAAATCCGCCACCGCAACTTTCTGCAGCCGCTGCGCGCCGGTGGCGGCCCCCTTTGTTTAAGTTCTCGGATGCCATCATCTGAGAGACCTGCAGCCGGTACCGGCGCGGTGCCCGCGCGTGCGAGACGGAGGGCTCGCTGCCGCTGCTCGCTCTCTCCCCCCACCCCCTCTCTCTCTCTTTCGCTCTCCCTCCCTTCCTCCTTCCTCCCTCCTTCCTCTGGGATTCATGCAAGTAACGTGCGTGCCCTTGTGAGTTTGGAAGGTGCAGGTCAGCGGAGCCCTGCGATGTATTTGAAAAGCAATCACTCCGACCTTCCCCCATAGATTCATCGTAAGTGTATTCGACCCAATGGCTTGAGGAATTCCCGCGGCAGCAGGAGCCGGCAGAAGGAACCGGGATACACTAATCGCGCCCTCCGCTGCTGCACCGTTTCCTCTTCTGTGTGTGTACGTGTGTGTGTGTGTGTGTGTGTGTATAATTTCAGGGTGGTTGTTATTAGTGGTGGGGTTTTGCTCCCTCGCTATTCTTAGGCATGGTGGTGCTTTTTTTCCCCATTCTTTCTTTTCTGTCTCAGAAGGGTTTGCGCCGTGGATAAGGCTGGCGGCGACAAATGCTTTCTCAGCTCCAGCCTGGCTGAAAGAGTTAAGGAGGACGGGAGGGGGAGTGCGCCGGGGAGGCGAGAGAAGCGGGGGTGGGGTTGGGTGGGGGGAAGCGGCCAAGCGGAAACGCTGCACAGAGGAACCTCAGCGAACCAAGAAAAAAGAGAAAGTGGCAACGAAAACAAGGGCAAATTGAACCCTCCTCGGGGATTTCCAATGAACTAACCCAACTCGGACATTCAATAAATACATGGTTCCTAATGAGTGTGCGTTGTGTGCGTGCACCCCGCACCCTCAGCTGCGGGTGCGCTAGCCACGCACCCGCAGCCGCCCGCCCGCCTGCCCCTGTGTCTGGCGGTCCCGAGCCTCAGCGGCGGCCCAGGACGTAGATGTGGAGCGGCTAGTGTGCTCGGAATAAAATGCAGACGGGCCTTCTGCCCTTCTCTCCCGGTGCAGAGCTCAGTTAGGTGAACTCAGTTAAAGCCGGAGCTCTCCAGCCCAACCGCAGCTACGCGCCCTTGGCGTGATCTGAAGATTAACAGTAGACGCGTAGAATTAATGTAGGATCTTGTCCAGCCCCTGCTTGCCGGGTGAGATACCATCGTAGGTAGGTTTTAGTAAACCTCTTATTGCCAGGGTATAGATCTGAAAAGCAGTAGTAACCAAACCCCAAACAGAACGGATTTTTTTCCCTCTGGGTCCCCCAAAGGTTCCTTTTTATATTTATGTATGCGTATATGTATATATAAAAGATGGAACACAGATTTCATTGAATAAATCTGAGATCTCCAGGTGCAGACGTTTGAATAGTCGGTGCCAGCACCCCGTGTTTTCCTTTCCTGCCGATTTTGCTTGGATCCGGCTCAAAAACCGAGAGAGTCTCGTGGTTTTGTTTACACTGAATGGGGAGGATAGGAACAGAGCCATGGGGCCGCCTTTCATTAATATACAGTGAGGATTTTGTCTAAATTACTGCTATGAATTTCACAGTACACGCTTTCAAAAGCAGTCTCAGGTGGCCTGATGAAACGTGATAGCGCCTCTGCAAACAGATCCACTTTCTTTCTTTTCAAGGAGGGTGTGTGTGCCTATGGGAAGCCCCCCAAAACACTGTGCTCCTCGATAACAGAAATACACTTCTGTTCCGAGGTCTGTCCCCTTATTCCTCCCCCCCTTTCATCGTACTTAGTTCTCAAATCGCTCGCGGGGGGGCCCCCCTACGCTGCCCCACCCCATCCGCCCCCCTCCCTTTGCCGAGTGTGATTGTTTTGTCTGGAAAAAAAAATCCAAAGTATATAACAAGGGGAGAACAGTTAGTGCTGATTTTCATTTGCATACATTTTCATATATTTTGGTGAAAATAATAGACTAGTGGAGAGCTGGGCTTAGAGGCGTCAGTGTAAAAGGGAAGGCTAAGGATGCGTCGGTTCTGGAGAGTTGAGAATATGCCTTCCCCTCCGCCCCCACCCCAGTCCCCTTATTTAAAAAAAAAATAAAACAACTTCTTTTATTTAAAAATCTAACTCTGGAAGTTTGCTCGGTAAGTGTTTTTCATTTTCTTTCCCTGCTTTCTCCTCTCTTTCCCCTCTTTTCTGGCTTATTTTTTTATGTTCTTGTAGGTTTGGGAGCTTATTTTCATTGCTTGGGACAAGAGAGGGTTCACAGAGCAACTGTATGAGGGAAGGAAGGGAAGGTGTGTTGGGGGGAGTAAAAAAAAATCCAACCCTGCTAAAATATTACATAAAAAGATGGACTCATTCCAAAGCTCTACACAGCAAGGCACTTTACTTGGGGTGGGGGGAGAAGGAGAGTGCTATTCATTTTAATTGTTGATAGTGAAGGAGAAAAAAACACCCTGGAAAAGAAGTGATTATTAAGCATGCAGTGTATAAATATTTCTTGTTTGGGGAATATTTTTCCCCCAGAGAATCAGGACTAGAGGGGAAGAAACCACCTTTTCGTAGCCAGTGGTGATGTCGTGAACTGTATGTGCCCGCTAGGATTGGGGTGGGGGGACTCATGCTGGGAGCAGGGGGATGGAGGAGGGGGGCTTGGCAAAGGGCGGGCAGAGAGCTGGGGAAGGAGGAAGCCAGGCAGGAAGTCAGGGCACCCCTGGTTAATGCTGTGTCTGGGGAGAAGGCGGGGAGCTGCAGCCTCCCAGCTCGGTAGTGAAAGCCCATCAGAAAGAGGGTGATCAATCAAAACTAACCAGGACATCCCCACACTTTATTCCCATAGGAGGCTGCAGCTTTAGCTAGAAAACTATATTTTACTTTGTTTTCCATTTTTGACAGCCTTACTCCACTTGCCCCCTCCTTACCACCGTCCCTGGGTTTTATAAAATTGAGGGTGCAGTTACTGGCTAGGTGCAGTTAATTAGATAAATATGGCTGAAGGAAATAGCTAGGCCAAATCCAGGCCCCTGTGAGAGCCTTATCTTAGTGAAATAGGCCGGAGAGGATTTTAAAAGCTCCTTGGTTTTGTTCTTTTAAAGGAAGCACGTCTGGGGTGATGAGGGGGAGAATCAAATGGCTGGGATTTTATTGCACTTTTGTACACAGAACACCTTGCAATTTAGAATTGGTAATTTATTTGGAAACAGTTGATGCCAAATCAATGAAATGGTTTGTATCGAGGGAGGAAGACGTTTCAGTTGGGGAGGGGGGCAAGAATTGCCAGTTTTCCATTCCCTTGTTTACGTGCTTGGCAGCCTTGCTTTTGACTGGGGTTAACTCTGTGTGCTCCATTGGACCAGATGCCATATAGAGCTGCTCCCTGAAGATCATTTGTTTCCTTGATGGGGAACATTTCTGAGCAGAGCGTATTGGTTGCCATAGAGAAAGAAATAAAAGGAAGAACACTAGTCACATTAAGCTATATGTTTGTGCACTGGGCTTTAGATAAAAGGACCTTGGTTCAGCCAAAGAGAAGAAGCCAAACTAGAGATTTCTAGTGCCACTAAAACTAGCTTTATTTTGTTTTGGACTTTTACAGTTGAAACATATAAGCTAATTTTATTGGTTGTTGTTAATTTTATATGACACGGTTTACTGAACAAAATAAACTTTGCTCCGGAGTAGCACTATTGACTTGTCAGCAGGGGGCGCACTGACTTGTCTTAGTCGGTACTAAGTAAAACGTAGCTGTTTCAAAAGCAAATCTGCTCTTCTAAACTTGCCAAAGGAACATACACCCCTACCTTTCTATGCATGTTCACAACGAGGAGCGAATTTATTGCATAACGCGGGGTTTTAAAATATGAGAATAATGACGTCCTCACTCCCCTCCCACCCATATCTGTGAAATGGTCCAGAAGAAATACAGTCCCAAAACAATTCCTCCATGTATTTCAGTGAAGTGGACAGAGGGCTGAGAAACAGAAATGGGCTGTGAAACCAAGAACAGTTTAAAGAAATTATTATTAAGGGTATTTAATAGGCTACTTAAGAAGCTGTCTTTCAGACGGTGTTTCTTTGGGAGAGGGGAGAAATGGTCAAGAAAACAACATACATTCTAAGGTATTATCTGTTAAATAATGAAGGTTCTTCAATCTGATACATGCTTTGACTTCTAAGTAAAATTCAGAGTCCTGAAGATTCAGTTGAAGTGCTGAGTGTCTCTTTTACTCCTTTTGATATTTAGTGGCTACTTTCATTCTTGGCATGGTTGATGGTCTTAGAAAGATGTTGGATTTATCTTTGAAGGGCTTACTAGGGAAAAGAAAATACAAAATATAGCCATGGGTTAGATGGTTTGAAACTTTTTAGTACATTACTTAGCCCAGTGGGAGAAAAGTTTCAGTTAAAGCACAAAATTTCTCCCTTCAAAGATTTTTAGATACTGCTAATAAAGACTGAACTTTATTGTGGTAGAGGATGAAAAAGATATGTGAAAAACCTCCTAAAATAGTGAAGGGCAAATCCTGACTGGTTCTGAGGAATTAGTCTATTTGTCACTAACAATTTTCCCAAGGAGATTTAGAGAGCGTGACCAAGAAAGGGAAGCCAGGAGTGACTGCAAGTGAGAAGCTGGCTTCCACGGTTCAGTAGCTGAGCGCACCTGTGAATGTGTCACAGAGCCTGTTTAGTAAGGGCCACATTATTGGATGGCTCCAATGTTACTGTGCAAGAGGGGAAAAGGCACCTTATTCTTTCTAACAGTTCTAAGTCGACCAGGTTCCAGCTAGGAGAAGGTGTTTTTGGAAGCTAACTTCAGTAAGTCAGCATTTGTATTTAACTGGTATGTATTAAGATTATGGGAATAATATAAGCAAAGGGGACACACTCAAACATTTTCATTCCATGATTTTCCCTCTCCAGCTTAGAGTCAGGAAATGTTAGGTTTGTGCTAATAAAGTGGAGAATTGAGGTAAATGTAATTTGAACCCAAACATTGCCTTTTTTCCAGCTCTCTGGACATTCAGACAAAAGGCTTCTGGGGAGATCCACATGAACTGGACAAATATCTCAAAGCGCTAGCTTACTTCACACACCCAGAGCAGCTGAAGGCCTTTAAAAATTGTTAAGGAGGAAGAAACTTTTCTGGTTAGCCAGACATTTTGCAAAACACCAGTGAAGCAATTATTATACATACTTAGAGCATAATTTTTGTATGCCGCTTTTCATGAGATCTGTGGTTATTACTATCTAAACTGCTACTTACTTTCCCTTTTGCAAGTGCACTTAAAAATTAAACAGAAAGAAAAAAATGCTTTCCCCTTGTGATATCTATAGTTCTAGCTTCCTTTATGTGAAAGAAACAGAAAAGAATTTTGGGTAAAGCAACAAGTTAATTTGAAAAGAACTGCTATATTATAGATCTGGCTTTAGCATTCTATAATGATTTGGGGGTGGAAATGATCAAACTGGGTTTGAATTAAGATCCAAAGTGCTGGGCAAAGCTACAGACTTTTAATTGTTGGGGATGGTGAAATTGCTTTTGCCAAATGAGAGAATGAAGAACATTACCTGGGTCAAATGTACAAAACTCAGAGTGGGAATTTACTCATTTGCTTCCATTTGAGAATGGTCAGGCGCTCTGATACTTCTGCATATTAGCCATTAACATTTGCAAATTAAAATGTTAAGCTTGCTCACAACTCACATGTATAACTGTGTGTTATATACAAAAGGGAGGGTTCTTGCATGGTAGCTTTTGGGTGGAAAAGAGTATTTGTTGTCTTGGCAGTGATAAGTTGTTTTTTGGTCTTAAGTTTTTTGAAGGGTACTCATGCTTTCCTCTCCCCCACTTCTTTGTATCACTTTGATAACTGATTTATAGGACCCGTAGGAAAGGAGCAAGCACTAGGTTTTTTAAAAGATGGGTTTGAAGGGATAATTAGAAATTCAAAGACATTATGATTTCTCATCCCAAAGCAAGCAGCTTACTCTTTCTGATGTTTATAGGGTAGTTTTAAACTACAGGGCATCTCAGTTTGTGGAAAATGGATAAAGAAGGCACAGGAAGTTGGTAATCGAGTGTATGCTTTTAAAACAACCCATTCCCAACAGTTTGCCCACTGTAGCTGCATGCATGCATCTGACAAGTCTGGTAATGAAAGCCACCAATCGCTAGGGAAGCTGAGCTGACACAGTGTGATGGACTATTCTTGCCTGGCTCCTCATCACCCTAGATGCACCCCCCAATGTAATGGTCTTCTTTGAATTTAAATTGATAGGGTTAGGTAATGCAGAGGCCAGCTGATTGATCAAAATGATGATGATGATTCACTAACAAAAAATGTCGGTATATACTAGCTAGAAAAATATTCCAAGGTCACTTGGTGGTTTTCTGTGTGTATTTGTGTGTGTATTTTAAAAACAAAACCTAGAAATACTAACTCAGCTTTACTAGGGGAGTGGTTAGATTTTTTTAAAGATTGTAATGGTCCTAATAGAATTGAACTGCTCTCACTCTTGGGGACACTCCCTACAGCAAATATTCCCTATACATTATAAAGGCATCTGCTTTCTGGGTTGGAATGGGATCCTCTGGAGGTGGATAAGAGAGTCATCGTGGCATACTAGAAAACAATTCTTGCATTTGGTGTTTTTTTTTTTTTCAATTAGATTTTTTTTTTTTTGACATTTGAACTTAGCTATTGTCTGAGGGGCTGGGTGCAGATTGCAGTGTGTCAGGCTGAAGGCTGCTCTTTTCCGCATTTTCCCCAAATGGTGCTTCTGTGGGATCTTCTTTCCAGCGGATGCTGAAGCTTCCACTTCACTGTCTTGCTCCTTCTCTGGGCCCTAACGTATGTTGGTGTCCACTCCGGGCAGGCCAGCCTCAGAAGCATTTTCAAGAAAGTGCGGTTATTGTAGTTCATTTTTAAAATATAGTATCATGTTATTCATTGATATTTGATACTTCAAATATTCCATAGTTTGCCGCAAGATAATTTCAGCACAAAAATGTCTGATAGACACTTTGGTGGTAAAATTTAGTGACCTTGCTCATTGTAGCTCGGATTTGTTAGTTCCAAGTTAAAATGCTTGTGTCTGATACTGCTTTGCACATACAGCTCTCATCCCAAATTTTCCGTAGGGAGCTTGGTTACTCAATAAAACCCTAGGGGAGGATCCCAGGCTTGCAGCGGCATAGTATAGATGATAAATGTTAACTTAGCATTAAGTCAGAGTGCAAAAAGGCATATATTGTTCAAATGCTATGGGCTGTGTTCCCTTTATTTTTAATTCACATCACAAAAACAAGTAAAACTTCGCTTGGAACAACAGTAAATTGGAAAATACTACGATTTTATTGGAGGGGTCTGGCGAGTGATTCCTTTCTAGGGCTAGAAAGTAAGAGTAGAACTTTCCCCAGAAAAGATTGTCTTGGAGACTCCAGGGCTCAAGGTCCCCATTCTAGAGCGGCGGGGTCCTCCCTTCGCTCCCCACACCCAGTTCCAGTGATCTGTGGGCAATGCGAGAAGCAGTTTCTCCCAAATCAGCGGCGATTTGTGGGGCCCCAGGGCTAAGTTCGGCTTCCTTAGATCGTTTTCGAACGGTGTTTTATTTTATTTAGAGCACAGTTTGCATAATAAAATTAAAAGGCTCCCATTACTTCCCTTTTCTCCCAGAGCTCTAGCCAGTAAGGTCTTTTAGGCTGTTATTTGAACACCTAGAGCGGCCTTCCGAAGTTGAATTAGCATTGCTTTTCTATGGAGAAGAAAAAGGGAAAGAGGTAAAAAGGGCAGAGTGAGACGGGGTAAGGGAAAAGGAGAGAAGTGGATAAAAACAAAGTAGGAGAAGTGGAAAAGAACAAGAGCGAGAGATGGGGCCGCGGGAGGTGACAAGATAAACGCTGAGTCACCCTAACGGGACATTGGGAACACAGAAGCGAGACGCCTCAGCCCAGCAAAACCCAGGGGCAAAGCGCACCCCATCTTCTGGGCCTCGTTCCCGCCCGGCGGTAGGAGCGCTGGCTTGGCGTTCGGCGCGGCCGGCTCGCCTTTGTCCCCGGCTCAGTGCGCGGCCGCGGGCTCCCGCGGCGGGCTTTGTTCCGGCGGAGCAGGGCAGGACCCCTCACACCGACACGTCCCCGCCCTCCCCGAGCTGGGGACGGTGGGGGTGGGGACTGCGCGACAGGGACAGGGAACGGAGGAGCGTCGGCGGGCCCCTCTCAGCCTGGGATTTCGTTCCTTCGCTCCTTTTCGTAATTGAGCTGTTCTCCCTTCGGGAGGGGGCTGGGCTGCGCGGGAGGAGGGAGGGCTGCAAGGGGGGCGCCCGATCGCAACCGGCTGGCTACAAGGGCGAGGCGCAGCTCTCAGTGCGGGCGCCGCGGATTTGTATTGTATGCGTGCGCGCATGCAGGGATGGATGGATGCTTGTAAGGATGAGGATGATCGTCGAATTGGGTTCCAAGTTTTCAGTTTCCGGGCCGAGATTTTGTCAGCTGCAGGGCGCCGCAAGTTGGTGCCTAGTTAACCCCTAAGATCCGCTCTCAAGGTGCTTTGGGGCCGCGGGTGGGCGCTGTGGACGCGCGCAGGGTCTGGGGCTGCCCACCGGCGGCGCGCAAATCCCCGCCGTGGAGGCCTGTGACGAGGGACAAAGAGGCGACACCCTGACCAAGCAGAGGGCAGGGGCGCACATCTACCCACGCACCCACGCGCTTCCCCCGCTCGGGACCCCGCCCTGTGCGTCCGGACGCCTTGGAACCCAGGGATCAGCGTCTGCAAAGTTCGCCCTGTGCAGACCCTGTTTCCTCCTTTCGCCATTGCATTTAGCAACCGGCGTGTGAACGTGTGTCACCCTCTCCCTAGACAGCCCCCCCAAAAGGTGTGGGCAGATTGCAAGAGTTACTGCTCTGTTATTGTTTGTCAAACAGGCCCCTTCTCTTGGGAGAGGGTCGAGGGGCATGTGGCGGATCCCGGGCTAGGATTACATTAATCAAAGCATTATTTCCCCAGAGAAGCCAAGCACAAATGAGAGTAAATCCTAATAAAATTGGATCGCGTAGAAATGGAACGCTTTAAGTAATCTGTGCTGCCTGATAAAAATCTCACATTTACAAGATGTGGGTCTTTAAAAAAAAAAAAATCCTCACACCTCTGGCTTTGGCTTGGCTGCCGGGTCCTGGGCAGGCCAGGGTACAGTCACTATATGAAACTCAGTTGAACTTCTGGAGTAAGGAGAGGGCACCCCGGCTTTGGACTTTGACAAAATCAGGTCTACTCAGAAGGCACTTTCGGCCCTGGCACTGCTCTGGAGCAGAATCCCTTGGTACCATGGTTCCCATCCGTGCCCTGCTAGGTCGTAAGTCTATTCCTCCGGGAAGGTGGGACCCCACTTTTCCCTTAGGGCAATAGGCCGCAGGGTAGGTTATCGCACCCCATTACTGTGGCGCAAAGCCCCACCACGCCAGAAGGAGGATGCGGGCCACCGTCTGGGGAGGGGACCGGCGCTGCGCCCTCAGCAGATTGTTAGGTCCCTGCCCGGTCCCCAGAAGCCTATTTCAGGGCCTGCCACATCCGCAGGGCCATTTCCTAGGCCACCTCGGGTCCCTTTGACCAGGGCAGAGGTGTGCGTTTGGGGTGACTGCCGGGCAAGCTGAAGGCGCCGCTCGCCTGCGAGACTTCTAGTACTTTCGGGCCATCTCATCCAGTAAACAAGGTTCACACTTTGTCTACCTCCGTCCCCCAAGTGGTAGGAAACTTTGCGACGCCTTGCGCGGCTCTGCGAGGAGGAAAAAGCAAAGCTCCCCCTCCCAACTCTATAGTAATGGTTGAATCGAGCAAAGCCAGGAGGCAAACTAGCCCCGCCACCCCGAGGCCTCCTCCAGCCGCAGAGACGCGAAAGCCGACTGTGACGCCACGCGGCCCCTAGTTGGTGACAAGTGTGACAACACTGTCCTGGTCCCACGGGTGAGCACCAGCCTCCAGGGCTGCGCCCAGCCCTCCAGAGAGGCGCGCAGGAAGCCAGCTCTCGTCCCGGTCCTCCGCGCGCGGAGGCGGGCGCCCAGGTCCCCGCGGGCCTCGAGTGCGCCGGCGCCCCCTGCAGGCCGGCACTGGGAGGGCCCGCCGTGTTCTTCGGTCGCTTGAGGTCCCCGCGCTGCCCCAGTCCAACCAAGCCGGCCGGCGGCGCACGCCCGGCCGCCCCGCCTGGTCTGCGGCGCCGGCAGGCGTTCGGTGCCTTTTCCAAACGCAAGTTCCCGACGGCGGTGGTGCAGCAGGATGGGTGGGAAAGTAGAGAGAGAGAGAGGGCAACAAAAGGGAGCTCAGAGGGAGGTGGGGAGCAGACGATGTCACCCCTCCCCACCCATGGTCGGCTGCTCGGCTCCTGCTTCCTCTCCAGTTGGCGCAGGGCCGCCCCCGCGGGAGCCGGGGGCCGCGCGCCTGGTGTCCGGCCCGCACGTTCCGGAGCCCTGAAGGCCGCGCTTCTCTCCCGGGCAGTGCAGAGCTCTAGGCAGCGCTGGGCAGCCTCACCTCCGGCGAGTGCGCCTCCGAGGGGTCGTTTCCCCAGCGGTCTGGCGGGTGGCGCGGCTGGAGCAGTGTGCGTGTGTGCGCGTGCGAGGACGTGTGCGCGTGAGTGTGGTGCGCGCGCAGGGCAGGGCAGGAGGCGCTGCAGGATTCTGTGGTGCAAGCGTATCCCTTTCAGCCATGAGATCTAAATCTGCAACCGTGGCGCTTATTATTCTCCCCCACCCCCGTCCCGGTTCTCTACACATGCGTCTCCCTCTTTCGCCCAAGTCTTCCCATTTGGTTCCCAAAGAGATCCCCCTTGTGGTCCGGGGGGGATCTAATGTGTCTAATATTCGTGGACACCCTGACTCACGTGAGCCAGGGTAAGGCTGAAAGGGACAATGTTAGCTGGGCAAAGACACCGAAAGCATGTCCATCAACCAGCTTGCTGTTGAGTCTGGATTTCACGCACCAGGAAGCCGCGTTTTAGGATTCGTGTATCTGCTTTCTCTCTGTCCTGGCCTTAAAAACTGCTGCATAGAGGTAGTTTTTAGTTTTAGAGGGATAGGAAGGAGGTAGGAACCAATTGCAAATCACTTTTGGGAAGTCTCTTTGACCGGTTGTGCACCTTTCCAACTTAACTGGCCCCTTTCCAGTGATGGGAAAGGAGGGGGGAGGGTAAAGGCACCGCATGTTTTCAGTTCTGAAATAATGACTCCCCTTTCTTCCAGTCTGTGATTTCCATAATTTCATACAAAACAGGGGCTGTCAATGATCTCTTTATAAGAAAAGAGAAAGCCGACGAGCAGAAGAAAACTTGGGCCAAATTAGATTTCTCCTTTTTAAAACAACCAGGGACTCCCTCTCTATCCCACCAAGTTTGTTCAGCTTTCAAGGGGAAACAGGGCAGAGAAATTTAGAAAAAGGCTGAACAGTTCTCTCCTTCATTGAGGCTATGAACCCAATTGCCAAACTGTATTTTTGATAACCTGAGATCCAGAAGATTCTAAAAGGAAACTTTGTACATGCTGTTAGTTGTTCTCTTTCTTCTCTATTGTTTGTTTCTAAGCATTTTCGAGAATTTAAAAATATCTGTGGTATATATTTTTGCTCTTGAATTTATGAATAGTAGATGGTTTTACTGTTAAGCATAATTCTTTATAAGACCTCCTGTCCTAAAAAAAGTCTCTAAGTAACATTTCCACAAGCTCACTAGCTACTCAAGAGGCCCTTACCAGCCAGTGTCACGATAAAATTTCCCTCCCTCCTTTTCATAAGATCATTTATAGACAATGAAATTTACAACAAAGAATGTGATGGTAAAATGTTGAGTGTTTAAATAAATAAGCTTTTGTTTTCAGAAGTAAAGTTTGGCTTTTCTTTGAATTATTTATCAAGCTGTTTGCCCATAGGTCTTCCTAAAGGCAGGGAAGGAGAAAGGGGAGGGTATCACTTGTATTTACTTAAAGCATATGTTGACATAAAATTTTAAAACTAGCCTTTTGGAAAACAGCAAATTACTATGCCTATAAACACCCACCTTTGGGACTGTGAAAAGAAAAAAACAAAAAAACAACCTAATTACTTTCACAGAAAACAGTACTCAGTTAACTAAAATATTGTATGGCAATCCTTGGAAGCTCCTCCTCCTCCTTAAGTATAGTACAGTTTGGTAATATACTACACATATTTATACATGATGTAAATATACATATGCACAAGGGTAGATGTTTATGTACATAACATAACAAAATATATACATACCCCAACTGAATGCATTTGCATATAACATGCCCATGTGTAATATACCAAACTTCTATGATTAACAATACATTCTATAAGAGATAGTCTTAAAATAAGAAGTGAGTAAATCTTATTCATATTGAAAAACATTTCAAAATTTCTTTTGAAATCCAAATTGTGCTAACTGTAGATGGCACTGCAGAAATCAGTAAATAATAGATTCATAGTATTAATATTTTACGCACACCCCATTTAAAAGTACTATGAACTTAAATAACTTGTTTTGCATAAAATAAAAGGACTGGCATACTTAAATGTGCACATTTCACATATAAACATTCTACCTAAAATCAGGTACATATTTTTTCACACTTTAAATACTGTTGTCTTAGAACAAAAATTAAATTCTGGTTGCAGTGAAAGAGATCAAGTGTTATTTTCCATTTTACTATAAAGAAGACATTTTTAACTCGTTAATTTTATGGTCCTCTACCTGCATTAAAAGACATTCAGTGGTCTACTGATAATTCAAAATGTAAAGCTAATTTGCAGAATATATTAACACTTGAAATGATTTGTATAATATGGGATTCCATGTTACTTATTTGCTTCTTTTAATGGTATGTTGAATCTTTGCATTTTCAGATGTTATTTTGGTTAAAATAGGAATTATAGTTAAAATGAATACATTGGCATGTATTGGCAAATAGCCACATGCTCATTTGTGCTGAGTAACTGTAAAGAATTTTATATTTTAAATGTTACTTGTCTTAGTTGATAAAGGAATCAAAATGATAAAGTTTTGTAGTTGTCCTAAAGACCATGATAAAAGGAGTTCTCTCATAGGATGAATTCTTTTTACTGAATTATAAAATAGTTTGTTTGCTTCACCACATGTATGTAAATGTTTCTTTACTAGAAAATATATGATGTTTATGATGACATTTATTCCTACATGTATTTATCACTTGTTTATTTCGGACAGAGTATTTAAAAGACTGAGGACTCCTTGGTGGTGTCTAAATACAGGGCGTCCATAATGTTCGTGTGCGATTTAAAATGTTTTGCACACAAAAAATTGATTATGGGCATCCCGTATGAGTAATGAGCTTGTGAAAATAGAAATTAATTTAGCCCAACTACTTTCTGAGGTTTGTTCTTAATCTCCTAAAAATTTGACTTAAAATTATGGAAATACCACAAGTAAAAATAAAAAAAATAAGACTGTTACGTGGAAGGAGGTAAAAACATTTTAATCTATTTGGGGTTTAAGTTCAGCCCTGAAAGTAAGTTAGTCTTTTTGTTTTAGAAAGTTTTCTATCTGAGGGTGTGGAGTGAGATGAGAGACATAGGCTATATGATATAAAAATGTACAAGGTTCATTCAAAAATTAGGATGAAGAGTCATTCTCTTTAAAATTGTAAAATAATCTTTTCTGTCAACTTAATTAATGAAGCGGGTAAAGGACTATTTTAGTAGACTCAAATTACGTATGTAGGAAGATTTGTAAGAATAAATGCTTTGGCATGCTATGGCCTAAAAGCAGACAGAACTATAGTATAGCAAATAAAACTCCCAGAATGTAGGCATCCGAGATTCAATTTCATTAAAAAATTTGGCAGTTAGAGAAAAGAAGGAAAAATGCTTATTAAATCAGGGCAACTATAAAATGTTGACAGATCTCAAGTTTCATATCCAACTAGGCGCTTAAGAAACTGCTGGGATGTTGGTGGAGTGTAAGTTATTCTGTCAAACCATTTTTCATAGTTAATTATCTTTTCAATACCCTCAAATTTAAACTCCAGCTTCATAGACTAACCATTTTCTCCCTTTCTTTCTTTCTCTTTCTTCCTTTCTTTCTCTTCCCTCCCTTCCTCCGTCTCTTCCTTCTTTCCTTCCTTTCTTTCTCTACTCACCCCACTCCCAAGACTGTAGGCAATTGGGTGAAGCTACTGAGTGTGCACTCTGAGGGGGTTCAAGGTCTTCAGCCTCGGTGGTCAGGCCTTATTTTGATGACACACGTCCAGTATACTGAGGTATGTCTGTGCTCTCTCAAAACACATTTCTTTTCTTTTCTCATCTAACTACCCGGGGCTTTTAAAGAGAGAGGCAGGCGATGTCTGCTGAAGTCATAATAAACTGGAGAATTGAATTAATCATTTGGATAATTCAGGCATTATTGGCTTCCCTTCCTTTTATCTTCAAAGAAAAAAACAAAGAATGAAATTTGAACAATCTGGATCGGCTATTGTGATTAAATTTGTAAGATGTTGACTCAATCTGTAAGGTATTGCTTGATTCCTCATTCTACCACTGTTACCAAAGATGGAAACATACACCTGAATGGGCGCCAGTAGAGGTCATCATGTGCATTAAGACATTTACCCCAGATTTAAATAAAGGGAGTTGGGGGGCCTGACTTGCCAGGTTTTGCTGAATACGTTGATTGAAGTTATTAGATAATTGTTCACCTTTCTACTTTGCCCCATGAGAGGTGACACATGCACAAATTATAAAATACTTTAAATTAATGTTAAATAGTTCAGCTGGGATCACTAAAGTTATTTACATTTAGCAGTGAATTAAAATGTTAGCATTATACATTTATTGAATTAGGATCCTCATTTTCTTGTATGCTCTGACTTGGAAACGTTTGCTGAACAAATCTTTAGTGGTTTTTTAGGGAGGACAATTTTCTCAGTATAATTTGGTGGATTAAAAAATACAGTCCCTTTACTTTCTGTGGGGGGCCAAATCAAGAGAATAAAGGAGGACAAGGTTAAATATTGTAGGTGGCAATTAGGCTCAGAGACTATTTTAAAGTTGTTTTTGGGTAAGATGGAACACAATGTGAATTTGGTCTCCAGAATATCAGTAAATATTAATTACAGGCAGTTTTAAAAAAGATGCCTCGCTGTGAATTTTATTGAAAAAAGAGCACTTAGACTTTACATTAGTAACTGCTTTTTTTCTTAAAAATCTCTGGAAAATTATGTCACTTTATTTCAAATTCATCTAATTAAATAGACTGAAGTATTGTTTATCCTCATAACGCAAGACTATTCCAAGAATAAATAAAACTGTGTGCTAGATAAGAAAGTATTACTGATTTCATTTTTTGCTATAATTTTAGGAGAGAGGGGCTAAGTGAAAACCATGGGTTAGTAATGCTTTATATTTACTTATAAAGTTGTTATACTAACAGAAATTACTGATTAACCTTAGAACAAGTGTGATAATGTTTCGAAATTTTAAATAATTTCTATTTCTAGATGCACATAAAAATAGGGAAATAATAGCTTTCATTTTTGCTTACACAGACATTAAACATATAGAAAGATATTAGTGAATAAGTGAATAAGGATATTTACCTAGACATTTAGACCTAAGATTGTACTTTACTGATTATACTTTACTATTAGTCAGCCTATGCTGTTTTTTTTTTTTTTTCATTGAGTCTTCAAAAACTTACACAGTGTGAAATAGTCACAGAAACACTTATTCTTCACCTCAGACCCTTTTCAGTAAAGGGATGCCATCCATGGAAGATTTAGGCAAAACAAAATAATAGACTTATTGTCCGAAGTTTCTCTTGGAATGAGTATTTATAAGATTTTCTAAAAACAAAATACCTATAGGAATATTTATTTTGCTTTTTCTCCTTTCTCATTTTAGAGGTAGGGCCTAATTCTCCCTGTTGGCCGTTGATCTTGGTGGAGGCTGTTGAGAGGTAGCCATGTAATTTCTTTATCTTTCACCTGCAAATTACACACATTATTTTGCAGCTCAAAATAAGCATTCCCAATGAGTTGCATTCAGTAAATGTCTTTCACAGCATTAGTACAGAACTGAGGTACAAAAGAATATTAATCTAATACATTCCAAAATTCAAATACTTGTGATTAATAAGCATTATTATCTATAAATAAGGCCCTAATGATACTTTGGCAGTGTTGTAAACACAAGAATCAGAGGCAATTATTGTCATTATTGTTCGGCAAGTACTTCCCATGAATACCAAATGAGTATTGCTGACCAGCTACTTGGCAAGTAAGGTTCCTATAAAGAAACAGATGTTGGCCAATCAGGACTGGCTCCTATTAACTGCCCTTCGCCCAAGACTCAGAGTCCTTAAAGAAAGAAAAGAAACAGGGAATCCAAAACTGTTTTGATGCAATTTTTAAAGATGCCCTTTATTATAAAAATAACAGCATCTTGAACATAATGCTGCTTTCCAATACTGACTTGGGAGAATTGGATACATTAGCAACCATTGTGTTCTTTGGACGCAAAGGTCTCATTTGTGGGAGTTGTAAGGCTCTCGGAACCCTTGTGATGGAGCACCTTTGCAGGAAAATCAGTGGACAAGGAGAGAAGTAAGTTGCAGCCCCATGAAAATCCCTTCAGAGAGCGTGGGCATGACCAGGTTTCTATCTTTTCTCCCTTCCCCAGGCCACATAGAGCTCCCTCCTCTGTGAAACTCCACCAGCCCTGTGTGGGAGGCAGGCAGCTATGGTGCACGTTAAAGAAAGTTCTTCACTCTCAGGGCTGCACTCCAGTCCCTCGCACTCTGGGTCTTAGCAGTCAAAGCAAGACCAGCTGTCCCCATGAGCCAATTTTAACTTTCAGTCCCAGTAAGGCCGTTGGCTTTGGCTAATAGCCAAATTGGTTTTTGTGGAGAGGGGGATAAAGTGTTGCATATATTTCCCAAAGGGAGGGTGTATTAACTATTAAGCATAGATTCGTTTTCTATTTTTAAATTTCCTGTGCCAAGCCTTATGCTTTAGAGATGTTATAGTTCTGTACAACAGGGGTTGAAAAAGCACAACTGGTTTCTCAAGGCATTGGAGACACTTGGAAGACACAAGACATGGGGAGTGCTGGGGTCAGTGATGCTGGGAAGAGACAGCCTCTTTGCCATCCCTGGTCTCTGGCTCTGTGCTCAGTGTGGGTGTGTTCCTTTTGGAGAATGCACGGCAGAAGGAGACCTTAACCCTCAGGAGGCGAGGGAGATTGCTTACTGTGAATTTAGCTTCACTTTAACTTTGGTGAGATTTTCCCTCCTTGCTCTCAGGGTGCTGAAACCTAAGTTCTTTCATTGTCTTCATCTGGGAGAGGAGCCAGGGGGCCATGTTACCTGAGGAGGTTTTCTGAAAGTGATCCTGTCACTCTGGGCCCAAGGGAGCCAAGCTGGCCACACCCACCGATGCAGGTAGCTGTACTCCAGAGCCTTTGCTGGCAGGAGGAAGCCTTTGGGTGACAGCCTGGGTCCTGGGCGCTCTGTCCTCTCTTCCATTTTAAACTCTGCTGAATGGGACGGAGGGAGAATTGTCCACAGCAGCATGTCCTCAGTCTGAGCATGGGGAGATGAGAAAAGGTGAGTTCTTCCAAGCAAATCTTTTCTCATTTCCAAGTATATTGACTTCAAGGAGAAGTTCCATACCGACAGTGGTGATGACTAACAACAATAACCACAATAATAATACTACTAATAAATTTTACTAAGGACTTACCAGGTACCAGCCATTGAAACGTGCCTCTGATGCATACTGTATTGAAGCCTTTAAAGGCTCTCCAAAATATAGTTTGTGTCTAAATGTGACAGGCGAGCTAACCCCAGGGCACTTGATGGTGGCACCAGGTTTTGAAGTAGGGTTTTGTCTCTTAAACTTGAGAAACCCTGCTAGTCTCTCCTCTTTGGGGAGTTCCTCAGGCATTACCCCTTTAGGGCGTGTCTGTGCTAGTTTGCAAAGGGTTCTGTGACATTTGGTGCATGCAGCCACCCCCACCCTGCCTCATGTCAGAAGGAGGATGGCAAAGACCTTTTTACCCACCAGTACTGCACTCTCTGCCACCTCCTCCAGCTCTTCACGGTAATGAGAACAGAGTAAGGCTCAACATACTAACCTGAAATCATTATGACACTGAAGCATGGCAAGGTATGATAAGGGCCTCAGAAAGTGCACATGTGTATATCTATAAACTCTCTTGCACGAAATAGACATATAGGTGTATGTCTATTTCTCTGTACATGAGGAAGGAATAGGAAAATAATCATTAATAGGTTATTTTCTTCACTCTAGGGAGGAAAATAACCTATTAATGGGAAGCAACTTCCCTATTCATGACATTGACCGTTGACTCTGGAGCTTGTGCCTGCTTCCAGGCTGGGAGGGACACCCAGGCAGTGCTGATGGGAGAGCCCACAGGGCTGGCTTGGTTTGTGCACCACTCGTGCTCCACTCGTGCACATGTGAGCAGGGACCATGCGGATGCCCTGGTGCACACAGGCAGGGCCACTGTCCAAGCATCCTCAGGGGCCTTGACACGGTCTGGGAAACAATGAAGCTGTTTCAGGTGAGGTCAGGATCAATCAGTGGGGCCAGAGTCTGCAGCTGGGCCTTGCCCTGCCAAGGCATTCCAGGGCTCTGGGGACTGCTCCCTTGGCCCCTGCCCAGGTCTCAGAGTGTGTGGATACTAGCTCCTGGGAGAAAAAAACTTGCAGTTTTGTTTGCGGCCTCAAAGGATGTATAGTCGGCTGTGGAACTTCGGGAAACGCTGATACTCTACTCGCAGCAACAATGACAGAACATTCAAAGAAACTTCAATAATGATTTTATTTTAAATAAAATCTTTATTGCTACCATCGGACCCCAAAGGGCAAAGTATTTTTCATAAAGGTTGGAGTGCAAAAGTTGGCTTTTAGGAAAATGAATTCCACTTAATTAATTAATTAATATTCTGCCTGGTTCCAAGAAAGGATTTGAAGCAATTTATAAAAATACATGTTGGAAAGAAACTAAGGGATGAAAAGTCAGGGGTAAAGTCAGCACCCACTAAGGTAATACCCTTTAGTACTGAACTCTCTGCTTGGAGAAGTTAGAAAATCACACAAAATGGCATGAGATAGGGATTTGTTTTCTCCATAGCAAAAAATAGAAAAAATTTAAAAAATGGTTACAATAAGTTATGCTAACCCTTATTTAAAAAAAGAAAAAAGACGCTGTTTTCAAGGTGACCTATTACATGTGATGTTAAAATATTTCCTAAACATCTTTGGTATATTTAACCCCAAAGAAAGTTGTTCAGAGGGGAATTTACTACGACATCTTTTGTATTCACAATAAAAAAGCTAATCTTGAGTCCATTAGAATTTTACATCGGAGAAAGGGCATTGGATATTCTTTGACAGTCTTTAATGCTAGCAATTGGCATTTTACTTCCTGTGCTTACTTTCTGGATGGTTATTTGACAGTTTGCAAAATATACAACATGTCCTGCTTCTTCGGTAAATCCCAGGAAATCAATAAATGATATATGCTTTATATCCTGCTCCTTCTCTTTTTTGTTTAGGTAGTCAGGAGGCAGATAATATAAAGAACTCAGTAAAGTTCTCTATATTTAGGGGTATATAAATTCACACACTCTCTGCCACAACCCGCTTAGTAACTTGGTTGCCTCATATAACCTTTTTGGTTTTAGTTTTCTCATCTGTTAAATCAGGGTGTGGGATTTAGTTGATCTCTCAGTTGCCTTCTAGCCATAGAATTCTGTGTTTTGAATTTTCCTGTCATCTCGAGAACCCATTACTGTAAGCATGATTTTTTATATCTAGTTATATTTCAATTGTTATGGAACTTGCATGTAAAGAAGAATACAGGGCATTCTATTATGCAGTGTAAATCAATAAAATGAAAATGTATCCATTGACAACATTTGTATTTTCACCTATTACAGAGCTGTGCCATCTCTTTGAATACAATACACTTTTATGCCCCATTAAAGCATGCTTGACATAGCTTTCAACTACTTGCAAATGCTGAGAAGTTGAAAAACATAACATTTACAAAAGATACATCTGGTGCATATTTATATGACTTGAAATAAGGAATCATTTAAATACTGCTGAGCCATCTCCATATTAGGAGAAAAGATATTCCATGTCCATATGTGAAATTGGTAATAAAATACATGTAGGTTTCAATTTCTCTTACACATTTTTTTTCTCCTTGACACATGTTAAAAATATGGAAATATTGATTAGGAATTAAATCATCTGTTTGAGTCCTTGGGATTGCTTTCCCCTTGAATTTTATAGATTACATCATTAAATCTAGTTTCTGTTCTAAAGGTGATAAGTTTTCAAAGGGATTAAAAGTAGCTAGCACTTTATACAGGGTGGCCATCAAGTTCGAGTGCAATTGAAAATAGTGTGCAATTGAAAACTGCACACGAACTTTATGGACACCCCGTATTTAGAAAATCCGCTTATTCAAGCACAGAAGTCCTTAACCTGTGGATCATGGGCTCCTTAAAAATCTAGAGGTGAGCTTCCCCCAGTTCTGTGAACCTTCTGAGTTTAAATGCAAACATTTGTACGTGTATATGCATATGATTTTTTTTTTTTTCTGGAAAAGGTTTAACTTACATCATTATCACAGAGCGGATTATGGCCTTGGTGTAGTGGGAAAATTTAGAAGAAATATCTGGGGTTGCTCCTTACTGGTTGTTTCATCTTGGAGTAGGTAAGCCATCTACCTTCTGCAAACCTCATCTCTAAAATAAAAGGGTTGCACTGACAATCTAAGATACCCTGTTTTCAGTTCCAGCATTCTGCGGTTCTGTGTCAGAAACTTACCTCCATCTGTCTAAGTCCTTAAAGCCACCAGTGCTCTCAACACTTGCTCATTTTGAGGTTGCAATTGTGGAGGTCCCGGGTGGAATATAGACGAGGCTACGCTGAGTAGTTGCGGGGCTGCGTGCATATCAAGTCGGGGAAAAAAGCACACCTAAAACTGTACTGCTCTTCTAGAATGCCATGTGGTACAGCATATGAAATATAACTTCTACCCTGCAGCTCACACACACTTTAATTAATGTTATGGGCTGTGCTTTAAATGGAGAGAAGTGAGAAAATCAAGGTTAAGGAAGCTCTGTTCTTTCTTTACTATGTAGAAGAAAAAAAAAAGAGAGACAGTTATGTAAATCAAGGATTTCATATCTCCGTGTCAATTTCTTATCTGTTGTCAGTTTGAATGATTTCTAAATCAGGAGAATGGTGAAGATCTGTTTTTCCCATTGGGTCTGAGCCTAAGGAATTTGGAGCTGGAGTTCTGAGCCAGGAAACAGTCCTGTTTTGAATTCAGAGACTACTGCTGAGCACAGATGCCAGGCTGATGGTAAATCTCAAAAGGTTCAGCTTGATACTTCAACCTTAGAGGTCAGAGAGAATTCCTCACAGGGGGCAAACGAAGACTACCAAAGGAGGCCTGGGACTCTCCAGTTCCTCCACGGGGAGGCTTTGGTGATGTGGCCAACGTGGGGAACCCACCTGTGTCAAGTAGAACACTATTCTAGTGCGTCTGGTTGGCATTAGGCTATAAGATATTTTTACATTTTCATATATTTGACATGGGGTAGCTCCAGTATCTACAAAGCTTTCTAAGTTTTTCACCTTTGTTATTATGGTGCCAGATAGACCCAACCTCCAAAACTGATGTAATCTATTATGTAAAAAAATTCTTAATTTAAGAGGTATTAATTTGAAAGATTCTCCCAGGTTTTTTTTGCACCCTTCTGATCAATCCTATGCACGTGGTAACTGTGCGTGGACTAAAGTTTCAGATTCCAACCTCGGGGGCAGGCTCCCAGCCCCACCTTTCTTTTCTTTCCCCAGATAACTATACGTATTATTGACCTGTCAAAATTATTCCACTACAACAAGGGGTGATAACTTTTTCTGAGTTCAAACCTTTAGAGACACTAGATTTCAGGGAGGATGGCCTGAAAGATTCCGTGAGAGCTGAGATGTCTGCAGTGATGAACTTTACATGAAGGCTGGCTTAAATCACATACGTTATGATGTACACTGATGACCCTTGGAAGCCTGAGAAGCATGAGATATATTTATAATTGGCCTATTTATTCATTTATTACCAACTCATATTTTTTATGCTGGGCAGAACTTTTCATGATCAATTGAAATGAGCAAAAAAGAGATGATTAAGGATTAAAATATCATAGACCAAATTTCAGTGAGTAAAGAAATAGAATAAAGAGCTAATATATACTGTCTTTTCCTCCCCTAAAGGACCCTAGCTTTAATGCTCCAAAGCATTGTCAAAACCAACAATCCACCCGCACTAAACTTTTCCATAAGCAATCCAGCCACGGATCTAACTCTTATATTATTTACCTTGATGGAAAGATCCATTGGCTCAACTCGAGGACAGGCGGCTGGAGGTAGAAATTCAGAATAAATTTAGCTAATGATGCTGTGTTCTCATGTTTGGAAGGAAGGTAAATAAAAGACTGCTAACTTTTAGTGACATTGTGTCACCAGAGAGATTTGAAACGACCTCTCTCGTGAGAGCTCTAGGTCCTGTTCTTCTAGTTTTCTCTGGAGCCCACCCAGGGGAAGTTTCTCCCTCTCGGCAGTAAACACATGTGCAGCTCAACTTTCTACCAAGGACTATTCTCATGGGAAACTCTTGGAGCGTGCTGTTGGTAAAGGAATCACAAGGAAGCAGAGCGGCATGCCATCGATAATGTTCATGGACTTAGGTTCACTATAACCCCTTCAGTCAATAATATATTTGTTTATTCACAAGCAGATCCGCAGGATTAATGCCGTTGGACTTCAGCATCGTAGAGACTTTGGAAGAAGAAATGAAATAAAGCACGTCAAAAGTTCCTTAGATAAAATCGTTTTTCAACTCAGAAGCATTTCACAGTGACTCCAGGTTGCCGTGCGCGGGAGATCATAAGCCGTCCCTTGAAACGAAAGGTGATACAGAAATAAACAAAAGAAAGATCTCCAACACACTCTTACCATGTGCTGGGCTCAAACTTTTTCAAGTCCCTTCTCCAGTATACCCTGCTGCGCGGAACGGACATTATTTTAATTTGGAAACCCCATTTGTTTATCATGATAATATTTTTTGTTTGAACGCTGTTATTCAGAACCGAGAGTGGAGCTCCACCTCAGTGAGGTTGTGCATTTGCATGGGTGAAAACTGAGACCCTTCATTTCAATGCCGATATCTAATCTGGGGGCTGCCTAGAGAATATTTTTCTTATGTCTGACGATCTTTGATAGTTATTTCTTTACTTCATTATTTATGTGAATTCTAGAGCAGTTTGCTAACTCAATATGAAATAGCCTGTCTGGATGCAAAAAAAAAAAAAAAAAAAAAAAAAAAAAATCAGATGTTCTGCCACGTTACTGCTTTCCAGAAAAGTCCCTGAGACCAGAATTCTAAAAGATTCTCTATAGAAGCTATTTAGAAAAATATGACCGTGTCACTGCAAAAATGAACCAGGACAGTTTCGGTAAGCTGTATTTTCATGTTTGAGCCTGGAAAATATTAATTATCATTTTAAATGTAGGAACAATTCCTTGTTTACTAGTTGTTTTAAGAATTCAAGATCTTTCATCATATTATCAATGAGGAAGATTTTTCTGATGGAAAAGATTACTAAAAAGGATTAGGAAATGTTCTTTTAAAAGTGTGATTTTCCATAAGAAAGGACATGAACTACAAGATTATCCCTCCAACTTTGGGAATTTATGAGTCAGCGAGTCCAATAGTGAATGTTCTTATCATAGATCCAGATCTTAAGAAAAGCTATTTTGCCAATAATCTGCTGTGAGGAAGCAGTACAAATTAATTAATATTGAGGAAAGAACATTATACGTCTGTATGCTTAAATGGCTGGCCCATTTGGATTAAAATGAGTGATATATTCAGCTATAAATTCCAGTTAAGTTGGTGAACCAGTTAACTCAGTATACGAATTAAGGAGGTCTAAATTTAAAAAAATGAATCGGACGGTTCAAGTAGATAGATCAAAAACAAAGAATGCTATAAAGGAGTATGGATGTAGCCTGCGAAATGAGGAATTTCTGTGATGCCGTTTGTAAAGACATCATGAAATAGGTCACGAGCATTTTTTGTAATTATTCGAGATAAATGTGTAACTTTTTGTGTATATAAAAAAAGAAAATAAACAGAAAAAGGCTTCAATAAAAATGTGAAGGTTTATAACGAAAATATTTTTTGGAAACCTGCATATGTTTTGAATAATAAAAGGCTCTCTTTTCTTTGAGTTATGCTTTTTAAAGGGGCTAATATATTTATCAGCATTCTTAACCTGCATCAGGTGACTTGGTCCTTGGTGAATCTTCTGATGCGTCTTATAACAGATAAGTCAAGGAGACAGTCTTAATTTACTTCTTGCAGAAATATTTTTCACCATTTCAGACATTTCAGTTTTAGGGATTTTTCCCCCCCTTTGGCTGTTTGATTTTCTTCCCTTTTGTCATTTTTTTCTTTTAATGTTTAAAATTTATCTCTAACATACATGCCTTTCCCCCTTTGCTTTATTTACTCTTTGGTTCCCTTCCTTGTAGTGATATTGCTGGAATTACCTCTCAGCTCCCCTCCACTTTCCCTCTCAATATTCCCTAAGCATCTATTGACTATTCTTTGCCCACGGCATCCTTGTGTATCCTTGTTCTCTTTGCTTTTATGGGTATAGTATATCGTGTTCTTCCTAAAGAGATTTCTACAGGAAGCTACTGGAAATTTCAAGCTATGGGGAATTGCAAACCCATGTATGGGAGGGACGACACTTTTTTAATTCAGTTTTTATGAGCTTTCTAACTGGGCTTGCTCTTGAATTTTTTTTCCCACAGTTTCTTAGTCCTGCCATTTCTTCCTAATGAGCCCAGGTGATCTGTTCTTCTCTTGCTTGTTCAGATATTTCTTTGTAAGGTAGGCTTTAGTTACATCTCAGAAACTACTGTGGCCAACTCAACCTGGGCAGTTTAGTACATTGTTCCCAGCACCTCTGCAGCCACTCTTTTTGGAACAGAGTTGTCTGATAGCAGGAAGACTGCTTAGATGAAAGGTGTGTGTGTTGTGGCTATGAACACTCAGGCAGAGATTTGACTTGTGGGGGAGGCGCCACTTCCTGTGATTTGTGTTACCCTGGGTAAATCACTTAATTCTCTGCATTTCTTTGTATTCTTTGACATACTTACATCCACGTGGAGTATTGCATTTAGATCATTTCCAGTAAGTGTTAATTCTCTACGTTCTTACCCAGGAAGAGTTAAACACAGTAGACATGGTGGTTGCAGTAGAAGCTAGGAACGGTAGAAATGATATCGTGAATATAACACTTTCAGTGTTGGAAAGCCCACTCATATCGTCCATTTTATTTTATCTTCACAGTGACCCCAAGGATGTGTGAGGGCCCCAGCCTTTTCAGTAGGAAACTGGGGCATCTCTTTGAGCCCCTGTAGCCACTTGATTCATTTGGGAGGAGGTAAATGCCCTCTAAAAGGCCACTTAGGTATTATGAAGGTAATGGCTAGTAAGAGATCATCCCGAGTGTGGAAAATTGGAGCCATTCAGCCTTGTAGAAAAGAGGAGTTTTATGTTTCATTCCCAAGTTCAGAGAAAAGAAAACCTTTCCTTTTCTTTCCTCTTTGTTGTTTTTGGCAAGTTTCTCTAAAACTGCAACTCACATATAAGATACAGTAGGCCACATTTTCAAAGAGCCTCTGTACTTTGCATGCATTGGATTTTTTGTGCTTAACTACTGCTCTGGGTAGTGGTAGACTTTGTGGGGTGGAGGGAAGGGTAGGCACAGATGGGCTTTTCACATTTGCTGCCCCACTTTGGATGTGGAAATATACTAACTTTTATGAGGTTTGGGTTTCTTAAAAGTAGAGTTTCTTAAGGAAGATTAAACCTCGAGCAGTACCATCTTTAAATGAAATGAATAGTTCTGGAAATGATAAGGAGCGCTGTGCCTGTTTGCCTGGATGGTGGTGAGAAGGAGGATTATTGTTTGAAACAGAACTCAGCCAAAAGAGCGCTCCAAATTATCATATATTTTTTGTGAGCCAGAATGACTTTCAGTTGCTCACAGGTCATGGTCCCTTTTCCTAGACATCTTTTGTCTACAATAGACCTTCATTAGAAAACAATTAAATGCCTCAGAATTAGTGGCTGAATCAACAGCTTTGAGAGTTTGGTTTATGCTGAGAAATATGTAGATTTCTTCTGGGAAATCTACAGTGACCTCCATTGACTTTAAACTCCCTCGTTTCAGCAATTTGTTGTCTTTATCTGCTAGAATAGGGTAGGTTATGCTGCGGTAGAAAATAACCACTAACATCTCAGTGGTTTCAACCATGGAGAGTGTCTTTCTTGCTCTCACTGTACGTCTCCTGTCAGGGTGCTGTGTTAGGAGTGTTTACCAGAGACACTGAGGGACCCAGGCTCCCCTCTCCCCCTGCTTCCACTTTCACCATAGTAGGAGGAAGGGAACACGGTGAATCTTGCCCTGGCTCTGAAGGCATTTGTCCAGCATTGGCACGTGTCATCATTGCTCACTTTCATTGGCCACAGAAAGTCATTTGACCATGCCTGCCTTCAAAGCAGTTGGGGAAATACAACCCAAATTTGAGCTTGTAGGGAAGAGAAGAGGAATATTAGTGAAATGCCTTATGACTATACCATCATCCTTCAGACAATCACACAAGGAAGGGATTGCTTTGCTTATGGTGATTAGTACCATCAGTGTGAATTTCTCTATCTCAGACGTTTTATATTGGTAGAAAGTATTGTTATATAGCTCTGCAATAGTCTCCATGAATTGAAACTCCTACATTCTTGAAATCTTATGATTTAGCAGGCTCTCAAGGACTTTTGGTACTTTAATGCTTTTAGTGACAATGACAGTGATGAAAATAATGAAGAATAAAAACTCACCCATGGAGAGAATTACATCTCTTAAATGATTGCTGTAACTTCATTTTTTTATTTCTTTTAAATGTGCTTTCAAGTCTTATCAAAGAACAACAATTGTTGTGATTAGATTAATCAACATTTGATGGAATTAAGGAACTAAGATTCAGAGAAGGTCAGTAGAGTAGATTTCTCAAGTCTCTAATATTAACATATATGAGCTTGTACAATGAAGTTCATAGTCTCATCCTAGAAAAAGTGCTATCTATATGCCTAACTGCTGAATATCAGTATAGTCACCAGATGGCCTAGGGGAGTACTTTGAAGGTGACTGTAGTGATATTCAAAAGTGAGGGATATAGCACTTTTTCTAGAACAAGTTTGCGAATTTAATTGTTTGACTCATAAGTTAAAGCGTTTAAACTTGTATTTTTGGATTTGAGTGTGATCACCACCATTACCACACTATCATGACTCACCACAATCACCATAACCATTGTAACCACCACCATTATCACTATCCCAGCCATCATCACTGTCACAATTGGTACCACCATCACTACCACCACCATCATCATCATGACAGCCACCACCATCGCTACCATCACTACAACTATCACCACTACTATGACATCATCACCACCACCACCACTGCCATCGCTATTACCATAACCACTATCACCACCATCTCTACCATCACCAAAATCACCACCACCATCCCTATCATCATCACCACCACCATCACCACAATACCAGGGCCACAAACCAATTTCCATCATCTCCCTCACTACCAACATAACCATGGCACTATCACTGCCATGACCGGGACCATCACTACCACTTATCACCATCATCACCACCATCACCATTATTACCACCCCTACTATTGCCACCATCTGTCGCACACTTGTGTGGCCCATATGTTTCTTTTCAGATCACTCCGGGGACTACATAACTGGGAAATATTTTTAGCAATTAATTTTTTTTTATCTCTGCACATTACATAATCTAGGAATTAAAAAGTTCCATGGAAAAAAATTGCCATGTCAGAACTGTCTTGGTGACTGGGTCTGGACTAAAGTTTTCTTTCTCTCTGTCTTTTTTTTTTTTCAATATGATCTTCTCTCATTCTTTAAACTTAAAAGAGAACCCAAAGCTAAAAAATGACACAGGCCATAACCTCCACATCCCAGTAAGGGGCTACGCATTACTCCAGCACTCACTTCTAACTCTTTTCCTATTTATGCCTTTCAGGTCAGGGGTAACGTTTGAAGTGCAAAGATGTGACCAGGATTTCCAAAGGTAAGACTATTTTCCCTGCCAAACTCTGTTCAGCAACCAGTAGGGGGAAGTGAGAAGGACCAGTCCAAAGTAGGGCAACACATCATGATTTGGCAGAACCAGCTCAATTGGCAGATCTCACTTCACAGATTCACCTGCTTGTTCTGATTTGGATGTGATGCTCCAGGCTGCTGGGAATAGTGTTCAGTGTGAACACTAGAGGTGATTCCTTTTGCTCACCAGCTGTAGAGATCAAGGTTGTGTTTCTCTGGCATGTGTGAGGAGGGACAGGATCATGGAGCCCCTGTCCATAACCTGTGCAGTTTTAATAACTCTTCGCAAGGTTCCCAGGCATTTGTGTCTTCAGTGACCTTTCAGGCTAGGGTGGCAGTGAAGAGTAGATGGATTCTGAACCACAGCTAAAGCCTCAGAGCTTTACCCTTCCTCTTCAAATATTAATAAAACAAAGACCATATTAAATTACCAGTCCAGGCTCCAATTGAATATTTGCCAAGAATCCCATGTTTCCACCTCACATAATGCACTTTTGGGGTTTGTTTTCTGAATCATTCTACTTCTCTGTCCAATAATCAAGTCGAAGTCTCTCCATCTTTCATCCTTCAACATTAGGGGAAAAATACAGCATCATTTTCTGGCAAGGAATAAATATCTCAAAATGAAAGACAACATTTAGTGACAGCTCCCACCCCCAATAAAAAAGACCAACCTTCAAGAGTAATACTGTTTTGATGAATCAGAACTGGAAGTGATTAAGGGCTTAGTGCATTAAAACAATGAGCATCCACTTCCGCTCTTCAATTTCACAAGAAAATCAAACATTGTCTTTTAAGTAAGTGGGAGCTGTTTAACCTAACTCTTTAAGTTAGCCATAGATAAGTGCATTGACGTGGTTTGAGGAGCTGCATATAGGAACTTAAAAATATTTATTTTATTGAGCAATAGCAGTCCCTACTAGAGAGTAAATAGGAGTTGAACCCATAACTGCAAGATAGATACTATCCAGCAGTTTAGTTTCTATTTATTTAGTTCCTAATTGTCAACTCGAACTTGAATAGAAGTTTCAAATTGTAACCTACTAAATGACTATAAATTGGGTTGCCTGAGATGGTATTTTCAGATAAAAATGTACTTAGTCTGATTATTTGAATTGGTGGAGATTATTTTTCCAAATTCTTTAGATTGGGTATCAAAATTTGGCATGTTGGAGTGTACAGCATTATTATTTTAAGATCATAAATTTTGGTCATGCTAGTTTGGGAAGTTCCTCGTGCCATAGTATAATGTATTTCATAAGAAAACTTTTTTTTTGTAGAGAGAGAGTCTCACTTTATCACCCTTGGTAGACTGCTGTGGTGTCACAGCTCACAGCAACCTCCAACTCCTGGGCTTAGGCGATTCTCTTGCCTCAGCCTCCCGAGTAGCTGGGACTACAGGCACCAGCCACAATGCCCGGCTATTTTTTTGTTGCAATTTGTCTGGGGCCATATTTGAACTCACCACCCCTGATATATGAGGCCAGCGCCCTACCCACTGAGCCACAGGCGCCACCCCATAAGAAAACATTTTTAAAGGCAGTATTTAGAAATCAGGGCTGGCTGGTTGTTTTCATTTAGGCTGATGTCTGTTAGCTAATTGAATCTGAGCACACTACTTAAGGTTGCATGAGTACAGTTTAATCTTCAATATCTTATTCATGGATGTACAATTGTAGTACCTATTTAATTTTTAGTTTGTGTTTATAAAGGAAGGTATATTTTGGAATGCAAATGGAGACAGCCATGTTTTGCTTGGAAGGGAGATAGTAGCTACAGCAGTAGTTAAGTTTTAATGAGTGCTTACTGTGTACAATGTACCAGGCAATGAGTTAAAGAATTTCATGCCATTACTTTGTGTGCAGATGGCAACCCTATGTTGTAATTATAATTACCATCGTTTTATAGGTGAGGAAATTGACAACTCAGATAGGATACTTAACTTTCCCATGGGCCCCTTGGTGGCAATTGCAAAACTGGGGAGCTCCTGAGAAGCCAGGCTGGGTCTGGACATAAAATATGGGGCCTCTCTTACAATGGGCTACAGCCTGTATATTTAGTTGTGGTCTTAAAACGTCTGAGATGAAAGATGACAAATGCAAATACAAGGCTAGATTCCCACTCTCTTCCACTGGGTGGAAATGGTCCTGCAAAGCAAACCATGTATTTTCAAGCAGCCTTTCCATGGAAAAGCTAGCGTGGGCACACACTCAATTCAATTCCCAGAGTGCTTTCTCACAGCGGTTCTTCCACAAGATTACAAAGACTGGGAACCTAGCCCATTATTATTAATATTTTCAAAAAGTTATTCTGGCTTCTTTCGGGGCCGTATCAGTTTCAAAGATCGCTGTCAAAGTGGGAGCAACTGAAGTTGAAATGATCTGAATGTTCAATGTAGCCTCAGAGCGGAAACTTTTCTTGGGAGTTGAAAATTCAGTGGAATATTCATAGAAATGTAATATGAGCACAGGATACCAGGGGCAGTGTCAAAGCTTTGTTCCAAACCCGTATTTGCTGTTTGTATAGCTGGCTCCTTAGGAACAGGCTGGGGGATAAAGTGAGAGAAGGAAGGGGCTTGGAATCCCTTCTGCCTTGAGATAGGTCTGCAGGTCAAGGCTCTAAGGACTTAGGTGGTAATAGGGTCTCATCCTTTCTGCTCTGGGGGGACCATCTCTGATTCAGATTTGGAACTCCTTTCCTCACCCTATCACCTGTGTTGTGCCTGAGAGAGAAACTGCCAAGGAATCTATTCAGAAATCATTGTGCAGTGTTTTGCAAGTATAGACAAGACACCATTTGCTTTTTCTTTAAAAGTCTCTTGATCAGGTTATAGATTAAAAAATAATTATGGAGGCATAGACCCTTAAAGTCATCACCTTACTTCTGGAATTTTATCTTGAAAGTAACCAAAGGAATCAAAAACTGATGACATAAATTTCCTTTCAAGAATTAACAAATCTCTCTCATTTTCCCCTCGGAACACTATTCATCTGTAGTTAATCTAAGAATTAACATTTAGCAAATTATTGCCGTAGTGCCTTAAATGAGGTATGTGCCAGGTGGCTCACTTGATTAGAACCCTGTGCTAATGAGGTCATAGGTTCTGTCCCCAGGAGGGCTGGTTCACTTTACTGTGGTCCCCTCCAAACCTCAGCTAGGTCTTCAAATGGTCACAAGTGGCCTTCTAGGGAAGAATCAACACAAATTTTTGACCATTTATGGGGAAAACAACTCAAAGCAGATGCCTTGATTTAATTTGGAATATGACAGTGATCCCATGGGGCAACAAAATGGTACCCTAGAGGCTGCAAGGACTTCTTTCAGACTGTGCCAAGTGCCACACTTCCTGGGGGTGGCTTCCTTGCTGGGAAAATTGATTGACGTGCGTGGGAGTTTCCAATCCTACCAGCGAAAGGGGCCTGCCATCTACTAACAGTAGGAGGCTGAATGCTTATTCAAGATGCAGACTCAGAGGGACACATTTGCAGAATTCTGTTGCATTTCCACCAGTCACTTTTCTATGAGATGGATCAGTGGGGGCCTTCTGATTCATGTCTGTAGTTGGGACCATCTCTCCCACTGCCACCAGCCTCTTGTCTCCAGTTGGTGGGGGACACAGCAGCTGAGAGCACTTAGAGTGAGGGTGGTTCTCCTCTTCTTGCCTTCTCTCTATTTGCCACTCCCAGAAACCACTTTGGTGGTGGGTCCCAGTTCTAAGGCAGAATCTCACCCAACCATGACTGACTGTATTGATAACCTCTGAGACCCTTCCTTGAATTTAGGGAGGAATAATGCCTAATGGACTCCCCTGTGCCTGGTTGCATTTACTGTTGAAACCAGCAAATCTGACTTGACTTTCTCCCATTTACTAAGAGCACCTTCTCCAGGGCAGAGGCTTTGTCTTTTTGTTTTGTTTTGTTTTGTTTTTAAAATTTGACCCCTGTACTCTTTTTATCTAGCTGACTACTTTGTGTATAGCAGGAGTTTCAATACATATTTGTTGAATGAATGGGTGGACCAAAAGAATCAAATGGAGAACTGCTTCTGTTTAGACAAGGGCAGTTTTTTAATGTTATTGTTTTGTTTCCCTCTTTACAAAGGTGTCTGTGATTATTGAAAATAACTTAGAAAATACAGAGGGACAGAAATCCAGAAAATAAAAACTACTCATAATGCCATTCTTGGTAGATAGCTCTCCTTTCCATTTTGGGGAACATGATATCTGTCGCGTATTTGGGACTCTAATAGTGTATACTATTGCATAATATTTTTATTTATTATATCAAAAATTTTGCATGATATTATTTATTCTTTCATAGTATCATTTTTAATTTTTCCAGAGCATTTCCTTGCCCGACTATTCTTCAGCTTGATCAGTTGAGTATTAAAATATCCTTGTAGCTAAAATGTTCTACATAGTTTTGTTTATTTCCTTGGGATAAATTTCTACGAGAAGAATTGCATGGTTCTATGGTTTTCTAATTCAATATGTGTTGAGAAGGTATTGATCAGAGAGATATTACCAATTTGCACTCCTTCCTGAAAAATGTAGTAGTGTGCCACCATGCTTGTCCTGTGCTGAATGGTGAATATTATCATTCTTTTAAATATTTGCTCATTTCATAGGCAAGAAGTATTTTGGTGTTTTTATACATTGCATTTTTTTGGCTAATAGTGAAATAATTTTAAAAACCTGGTCATTTTCATATCTTCTTTGCAAATTTCCAGTTAATGTCTTTTAAGACATGTATAAATTGGGGGCAGTATACTAGCCCTTTCTATTTCAGAGGGCCATTGAAAAAATTTCTTAAAGTAATCTAAGTGAAGATATTTGAAACTTACAAAGCAATACACAAATGTGTCGGTCAAATGTGTGACCTGGTAGCGGGAAGGTCAGGAGGAAAGGTCACTGCAGACAAGTGGGCTGAGTGAGGGGTATGGAGTGTGCACTCTGGTCACCTCTGCTGGAGGAGAAATAGGAAGAGACATTTGGGGAGGAAGGGAAAGGGGCCCTTAGAAATAGACAAGGTCAGAGACAATACTGGGGCTGTCAGCTGGACATGAGAACTGATTAGAAAGAGAAAGAAGTAAGACAGGCCAAGGGACTACAGGAAACCAGAGACCAAGAAGGGGAGGGCAAGCATTCCCCCACCTGAGAAGTAGAAAAAGCAGCATTGCTTCTTCTCTGAAGACTCCCCAGAATTCTAGTGCAACCAAGGCAGTAGGTGTGTTTAGGAACAGAAAGGGAAACTGAGCACCACTGACAAGAGTGGCCCCATGATCAGAGCACACTTGTGCTTTCCAGGGAGTCCCGCAAATAGTTGCACTGGGGAAAGGCATGCAAAATAAATAGAAAAGGATAAAACACTGCACAAAATTCCCCCAGCATGGATATGATCCCACTGATGTAAAGTGATATATAAAGTATATATACTATGTATAATGTATATGCTATCTATTATATGTGTATTTTTATTCTCTCTCTCTCTCTGTCTAAAATATGGTTGTGGGCATATCCATGTGTGGGGTAGGGAGAAAGAATTATATTTGTTTTTATTCACTTTCTAAAGTATTGTTTCACTTGTTACAATAAGTGTGTATTACTTCTCTAGGTTGAAAATAAAGTACTTTATAGAATAAAAACGATGTAGCATGTGCTGTGAGCATTGGGTGGCATTCTCTGCTCTGCAGCATGAGGCCGAGGGGTGGGATTCAGGAGGGAGGTAGAGCTAAAGCTCTGGGCTGTCACTGGAGCCCACGCTAACACTGGCAGGGGAGTCCCAATTGGCACCTGAGAATCGCACCTGGGCCCGTCATGGCAGCAGGTGCATCGCCATCTCACACTTAACATAAAAAACACTTAGATAATAAGGGAAGGCTGTAACTCCTTGGCAGGTAGGACATTTCTGTGGGTGGGGCCTTCCTGCCAGGTCAGGTGGGACGGCTGCCGTGTTGGGAGGAGGCATCGATTAATTGTAGGAGGAAAGAATTTGAGCTTGATGGAAGAAGGAAAAAGAACTTTCTTCTTTTTCAGTTTAAGGACGACTGCTTCAGGGGATGAAACAAAGTATCTGATTGGGGTTTTATGCTGTTTTACTTCAGGTGAGCCTGTGTAAGGCAAACCCTGTACCCTGTGTAATTCATATGCCAGACACTGGCCTGGGGACAGACACCCCCTCCTAGAGGTGACAGTGGAGCTGGGGAGATGGGTGGGAGTACAAGAGGACCCAAACCAACAGAGAGGGTCCTCACATGTAATAATGATGACTTTGAAGGAATCCACCGAGAGTCAGGAAGGAAGAGGGGCGGCAGGTGCCCCGTGAGGGAAAGAGACCCAGGAGGTGGGCCCTGAGTGTGAGGTGGTTTGCTGAGCAGTGAGCTGGGCTGTTGGGTCAGGGTGGGGTGGGAGCTGTGCACCTGGCCGCCTTTGTGGCTTGTGTGCAAAGTATGCTTAGAAATTCTAAGCCTTAACGCATGATGAAAAATTGCCAAATGAGTGCAAAGCAAATATAGAACGTTGATATTCCATATTCAGAAACATTCCATTTTCTTTCTTTCTTTCTTTTTTAATTGTTTTTGAGACAGTCTCACTCTGTTGCTCAGGCTAGAGTGCCGAGGCGTCATAACTCATAGCATCCTCAAAATCCTGTGCTCAAATGATCGTCTTGTGTCAGCCTCCTAAGTAGCTGGGACTATAAGATCATGCCACAACACCCTGCTAATTTTTCTGTTTTGAGTAGAGAGGGGGTTTCAGGCTGGTCTCAAATTCCTGAGCTCATGCAATCCACCTACCTCGGCCTCCCAAAGTGCTGGGATTAGAGGCGTGAGCCATTTCTCCTGGCCTGTTTGATTTATTGTTAAATTTTGGTTTTGACTTCTATTACATAAAAAGTCACTCCCATTTGGATTTATTTTTGCTGAAAGAGCCAGCTGCAGTGGTGAGAGGAGTCTGATGTTAGTGACATGATAAATTTGGAGGGAAGGGTCTGAGAGGAGGTTTCCTGTGCTTTCACAAACGGGGTCCTGTCTCCTCTGTCATCACCGGGCCTGCGAGGCTGTGCAGGTATTCATGTTGTCTTCACATTGCATAGAAGAAAATGGAGCCTTGGAGAAGGGAAAAAGGACTTGGCAAGGTCCTATGGTCTCTGGAACATGTGCCTCTGTTCTGGGGAGCTTCTGTCAGCCAGAGGCCATAAGTGGTGAAGGTGATCACACTCATGAGTTGCTGATTCATTCCAGTGGCCGCAGAGGCCCTTGATGTAGGCTTTTGTGATGAGCAGGAAAGAATTTATGTTTTCCCATGACTGTCCCCTCCATCACATCAGGGCAGCTGGGCTGGTGTCTGTTCACCAAGCAGAGGGGAGATTTGGCCTTGCTAATCTTACTCTGTGATTCACATCCTAGACTTAATCAAGGCTCTCATGTCTTGAAGTTGGGGCGGGGACCCCAGAAATGATCCCCCCACCCTCTGTCCTAACACTTAAAATTTTGTAGCTCTGATGACTTTGGATGTGCTACCATTCCATAGATTAGCACGTAGGTCCTTGGCCCGTCCTTCTCCTTAGACTTGTTTCTGAGAGAGTCTGTTGTGATCACTAGGATCATCCTGTATTGTCAGAAATTCATTTGGGCCTGTCACCATTTGGGGACACATGTCGGCATTCAGACTCACAAGTATAGATCTCTAACCACCTTTAATTCTGCATTTCCTGGCAGGATCCCACTGGTAACCCTTTGGAGCAGAACAATTCCTTTGCAACTTAATCATCGGCGTTTGGAATGTAGTATCGCTTGCCTGAGTTCGAATGGAAGGAACCCACAATCTGTGAGTTCTAACCCTTTAGAAAAATGGCAGTTGCCACAGGATGTGAAGTTGGCATTTGAAATCAGCAGACACCTGGGAGTTAGTGTTAAGTAGAGAGACAGACAGGCTTTGTGGATGGGTGGGTCTGCGTTCCCGTCTGCGCCTTGCACTTGGGACTTTGGAGTGGATGATTTGTAAGATCTTTGCAAAGTCCATTTTATCATCTTTAAAATGGGGGCAATTTATCTACCTCATAGTATATTGGTGAGGATTAAAACAGAGGAATTAAGATATCTGGTGCACCACAGACACTGAAGAAATATGTTTGTGCCTCTTTACTCAATAATTTAATGAATCCCTCCAAAACCAGAAGATCCTTCAGAATAAAATCCTACTCATTTGTTGGGTATGGGACACCGAAAGGGATGTGAATTCTTTTGTTTGGATTGTGGTCAGTTGACTTTGCACTTTAAAAGGGGAAAAAGGAAACCTCTGGTACCTTAAACAATGAGCCTTTTTAAAGCCTGTGTTGGACACCAATCTCAAAGAATATTTTTATTAACATATTTTCTTATAAATGGAGCTCTACTCATCAAATATTTATAAGTAGTAGCCAAAGAAGCCGGAGTTGTGCTTGGCAAGCTTGGGGATGTTTCCCATGTGCGCTGTGGGGTGGCATAGGCAGGGGAGACCCCTTAATTTTGTGACATGTTTTGGGGGTGCTCCAACTCGAGCTACTCTTAGCATGGTTTCTCTCAGCTCTGGGCCTGTTCTGGGGCCCGTCAGGACTCCCACATAGCTTGTCCTCACAGGCAACTCCCTTTGAAGTCCACAGGAGCTCTTTGAATGGAAAACACACACAACGGGGTGTTGATGCAAATAAGAATCAGGCCTGATGTGTGCCAGGAATAAAGGTGTTTCTTACCCCCAATATTAGCTCTGTAGTCCAGAAACTATGGTTTGATGATTAAATAAAAGACCCCCCCCCAAAAAAAAACACAATCCACCACCAAGCTCCATCTTCTGTTTGCTCAGAAGATGATAAACCTACTAATCACTGGAGAGTTTTAATTAAGCAACAGATACAGACAACAGGGCTCTGTTTTTACTTTAAACGTATCGATAGAATAAACATCCTCAATTTCAGGGCAACTTGCTAAATGAAAAAAAACAAACATTACTCTCTTTTTGAAATATCACTCATCGAGTGTGATAATTTAGAAAAATATCTCTATTAGAGATAGTTAGAGTTTTTTTTGGTTGGAAATGCAATCGCCGATGGAGCAGAAAGCTACAATTTGTAGACAGGTTAAGTAAATTAAATCACTCACTGTCTTTTTTTCAATGGCTTTAAAAGTTAAAGGTAATTTGCAAAGAAAATGCTCAGTTTGAATTGGTTTGTAATATCTGTTAATGATCTTTAAAAAAATCCACTTATTCACAATTCTGTCCCTGAGGGAATTCCAGTGTGCTATCAGAAAAAATTTCTAAAGTCTGAAATGTCATTAGCTAGTGATTTCTTTGAAGTAAAAAGCCCGGGAAAAAAAAATAAATTACTATAAGGTATACAAGTGCACAGGACAATCACTTTGATGAATAATATCTGTGTTTTTCATAATGTTTCATACCTAAAAATGCAACAATTGAAACCCAAGCTGCTAAATTATAGAGCTGTCTTTTGAATTACCCCAACCGTAGGCATACCTTCTGTTTATTTCACACATATATTGAGTTCTTCCATATATTTATAGATTGTTGATGGAAAAACAGTACGATTAGGAACAATTTTGATTATATTCATTGTGTTTACCTTTTGGAAACACAAGTTGCCTAAATACAGGCTTAAAGGTGTTGCCATCCAGAATTAAAACAATAGCCTGTTTTAGTACAACAGCCTGTATCCCAGAGCCAGGTGCTGTGAGTGGAGGTGCAAATACTACACAGCCCTGGAGAATTGTTCAATATTAGATAACAGAGCCATGAAATACTACACCAAAGGGAAAATTTTCTTCCTGACCCCAGCTGGTGATCAGTTTTTGCCTGGAAGCAGGAGAGTCTTTGTAATACAATACTAGACAATGAAACTACAGATGCTGGTTTGGCTGCTATGAATAGATAATCTTTTTTTTTTTTTAGGGAGGAGTTAGATTTTACTAAACGGTTGGTTACAGGTTAATTATGCATCTCATAAGAACGCATTTTCCTGTAGCCAGCCTAAATTTGTTACCTTTTAATCCCATTTTATCCATTTTTATTCTAAGGCTAGAATACAGGAGCCCCTGGCAGGCTCATTATTATTGTCAGTATTTCCTATATTGGGTCTTCAGCTCTCTCTCTCTCTTTTCCCTCATGTATTACTTACCTCTAGCTAAATTGCAGAGGGTTCAAGTTTCATTCATCTCCCTCCATGGGAAGTGGATTCCCTTGCTCTCCATCCAGCACCGCTAAAGTCTCCCTTGCTCTCCATCCAGCACCCCTAAAGTCCTATGGATAATTCTTCCTATTTCAAGCTCGTAGCTGACTTCAGGAGGGCAAGCTGAATACAGGTTAGAGCCAGATTGGTTATCAAGTTAAAAATTGATTAATAAAAAAAAAATAAATAAAATAAAAATTGATTAATTTTAGTAAAAGGCGAAAGATTTATACGATCTGAAGAGAAACCAGAGTATAAAAAAAATTGATTAATTTTAATAAAGATCATTTATGGTATTTTCTTAGTTCCATCATTTACTTCATCTAAGGAAATGGAAATCGACACCTAAAATTTTTTTGTATTAAGAGGAAGAACTACTTTATTCAGTAATTATTTTGCTTTGCCCTGCTAGACGGGTTACATTCACCAATCTCACATCATTCAGTCTGTATTAAATCTCATATCATTCTCACAGGAAGTATAAAAAGTAGGCACTCATTTTGCTATTTTACAAAAGAGAAATTTAAACCCAGAGCAGTGGGTTAACACTCACAAACACACAGCAAGTATAGGTTAGATCTGAAACTACAATTCAGGTTTCCTAATTCCCACAGAAATATTGTCTTTCTTCTCAATGTTATCCCCGAAACATATTACCAGACGATGGAACCTTCTGAAGGAGGAATTGACAATACGTGGGACGTGCTCCCTTCCACCTGCCCACGTGACAGACGTTATGAAGTTGTGGGGTCCTTCCCATCAAATTTAGACGCAGCCTCAGAATCCTTCTTCGTGTATAGGACCCTAAATTCCATCAAACAGGAATAAGAATTCGCACAGCTGAATCAAATTTATTTGCTGCCCTAGTTTGCATGTTCCTGAGGAGACAGTGCAAGCGTTAGGCTGAAAATTAGAAAACCTGAATTTCCCACGCACAAGTTCCCACTTTGGGAAAGTCGCTCGCTTGTCCCTCCTGATCCAGTTTCCCCCTTTGTAAAAGGAAAGCTAATGTAAAACTTTTTAATTGAAGCTTTATTAGGGTGCCACAGATGGAAGACCACAAAGAGCAGAAGCCTGAGGCCGGGGGTGTTGATCTAGAGTGAACACACGCCCAAACCCCGTAACCCCCAAGGACAAGAAAGAGAATCTTGCCAACGTTTCCAGTGGCTCCTGTGATGAAACTCCGTCTTCCCCCTCAAAGGTAACCACCGGCCTGGCCTCTGACACCATAGATTTGCTTTATTTTTATTGAACTGGATATAAATGGAATTATATGGTAGGTACTCTTTCTTTAAAAATTTGTTTTGTTATGGTGAGACTATTTAACACAGTGAGATGTTCTTTTATACGGCTGCGTTCTCTCAAGGGTACATTTATGAGCCGTGTCTGTGTTGTCAGGCGCCCTCACCATGTATTTTCCTTTTCTTCATTGCAACGGTAATATGCCACCGTTGACCCATTTGCCCCTTTGTGAGCGTTTGGGTTGTGTAGTGTATTAGGCTCATATCAGAGAGTGCTATTGTAACATTTCTTGGGCACATCTTTTGTACATGTGTATACCCCATCTTGTTTAGTCTATATATAAAGAGGAAGTTATTAAATTGTTTCAGCATTAATAAATAATGCCAAAAAGTTTCCCAAAGATATTGTATCAGTTTCTACTCCCACCAGCAGTGGGTGAAGGTTATACATGGATTACTACGAAAGTTTTGAGACAGGTTGTGTTATTGTCCATTATTTAACTTCCCAGAAACACAGTTGACGCGCCCTTTCCGATTCACTTGTGTGAGTTTCAACTCGCTCAGCTTATGGGTGCTGCTGGAAGGGCTTCATTTGTTTCCATCCTTGGGGATTTTATGTTTCTTGATTTTTATGTATCTCCAAACTTCTGTAATTCATCAGCTAGCTGTTCTTCATCCTTGATTCCACATCCTTCACTTGATGTTCTTAGTCTTTTTGGTTTTGGTCATTCTGGGGGGTGTGCAGTAGAGTCTTGTTGTAGTTTTAATTCAGTCTCAAGGATTTTTAATAAGTTGAGCATCTTCTTCATGTATATTGGTCATTTGGATATTGTCTTTTGTGAGTTCTCTTATTAAGTCTTCTCATTTTTCTGTTGGATTATTCATCATTTCTTACTGATTTGCAGGAGATACTTACATATAACTTTTTAGTTGTATGTGTTGCAAATACATACAACCTGAGCTTAACTTTTCACCTTCTTTACGGTATCTTTGGGGGGACAGAAGATTTTACTTTTAATCTAGTCTGATTTACACATATTTTCCTTTATGATTAGTGATTTTGGTATCCTATTTAAGAGAGTTTTGCTTTCCTCAAGGCTATGATAATGCCTTTTATGAGCTTTGCTGTTTTACCTTTCAAAATTAGATCTACAATTCACATGGAATTGATTTTTTTTTAATATATGTGAGGCTAGGATCAAATCTGTTTTTTTCTCTGTGATATTTACTTAACCCTGCACCATTAATTAACCTCTTTTCCCTAATGCTCTGCAGTGGTACTTTTATCATAAATTAAGTACCCATTTATTATTTTTTTTGAGACAGAGTCTCACTATGTCACCCTCAGTAGAGTGCTATGGTGCCACAGCTCACAGCAACCTCAAACTCTTGGGGCTTAAGTGATTCTCTTGCCTCAGCCTCCCAAGTAGCTGGGACACAGGTGCCTACCACCATGGCCGGGTATTTTATTTTTTTTTATTGTAGTTGTCATTGTTGTTTAGCAGGCCTGGGCTGGGCTCAATCCCGCCAGCCATGGTGTATGTCACTGGCACCATAACCACTGAGCTATGGGCACTGAGCTGAGTACCCACTTATTAATAGAATGATCACATGACTTATTTCCTTTATTCTGCTAGTGTGACAAAATATTCAATGGGTTTCTAAATGTTAAACCAATCTTGTATTTCTGGATTAAATCCAATTTTTAAAAAAGTTTTAGATTCATACGAAGGTACAATTAGGTTACATTGTTTGTGTTAGGTGGAGTTCAAGTTGTAGTTATGCCCTTCACTCAGGAAGCGTGCCTTGTACCCTTACATTGTGAGTGTAAGTTGAGAGCACACCATTCCACTCCTTTCCCCTCCTAACTCCTCTTTCCTTCTCCCCTCCACTTGAGTTTAATTGTGTTTTTCTCTTGTATAGGCATGTATTTGTTTGTCTACAGGTTTCATATTAGTATTAAGTACACTGGATACTTGCCTTTCCATTCTTGAGATACTTTACTAAGTAGAATGTTCTCCAACTCCATCTAGGATAATACAAAAGAAGTAAAGTCTCCATTTTTTTTGTGGCTGAAGAGTATACCATTTCATGGTGTACATATACCACAGTTTATTTATTTATGTGTAGATAGGTACTTGGGTTGATTTCATATCTTGGCGATTGTGATTTGAGCTGTGATAAACATTCTAGTGCATATGTCCTTACGGTAAAATGATTTTTTTTTCCTTCTGGGTAGATACCTAGTAATGGGATTTTGGGATCAGGTGGAAGGTCTACTTTTAGTTCTTTGAGGATTCTCCATACTTTTTCCCAAAGAGACTATATTAGTTGGCAATCCCACCAGCAGTGTGTAACTGTCCCCTTTTCTCCATACCTGCCAGCATGTGCAGCTTTGGGTCTTTGTGATGTGGGCTCTTCTCACTGGGCTTAGGTGATGTCTCAAGGTGGTTTTGATTAGGGATGATGAACACTTATTTCATGAGTTTCTTGGCATCATCTGTCTTCTTCAGAGAAGGTTCTGTTCACGTCTCTCACCTGGTGATAAATGGATTGTTTGCTCTTTTTTTTTTGTTGTTGTTGTTGTCGCTTAATTTGAGTCCTATGTAGATGCTTGTTATCAACCCTTCGTTGGATTACTAACATGCAAATATCTTTTCTCATTCTGAAAGTTGTCTGTTTGCTTCAATTGTTGTGTCCTTAGCGGTGCAAAAGCTTTTTAGCTTAATTAGTCTCATTTATTTATTTTTGTTGTTATTGCATTTGCCAATGGTCTTCTGTATAAAATCTTTCTTCAGGCCTATATCATCAAGACTTTTCCCCACACTTTCTTCTAGGATTTTTCTTGTTTCATGTCTTAGATTTAAATCACTTATCCATCACGAGTCAATTTTTGTAAGTAGTAAGAAATGTGGATCCAGTTTCAGTCTCTTACATGTTGGTTATTCAGTTCTCCCAGCACTGTTTGTTGAACAGGGATTCTTTTCCCCAGTGTTTGCTTTTGTTTGATTGATTTATCAAAGATCAGGTGGCTTTATGAGGCTTGTTTCATCCCTAGGTTTTCTATTCTGTTCCAGAGATTGATGTCTCTATCTTTGTGCTAATACCATGCTGTTTTGATCACTGTGGACTTGTAGTATAACCCGAAGTTTGGGAAAGTGATGCCTCCAGATTTATTTTTATTTCTAAGAATTGCATTGGTTATATGGGGGATTAAACCCAACTTGGTTGTGATTATATATTTTATACATTGCTACTGTATTTTGCTCATATTTTTTAAAAAATATTTTTATAGCAATGTTTATGAATGAAATTTACCTGTAACTTTGTTTTATTGTAATGTCTATGTCAGATGTGTTATCAAGGTTCAGCTGACTCTTAAAATATGTTTAGAATTATACATTCTTTTAAAAATGAAAACATAAAAGAGTCCAAACTATCATAATAGTAAAATATATATGTAGTTTTTCCTGAGTAAGTACTCACCACAATTTCTTTCCTGCTAGAATGTATTTTCTGTGTAGTTTAACTTCGACTTACAGCAGGAAGCTGGTTTCATGTGAGCTCTGATGGGAAAGTAAACAGAAGTTAGACCGTCTTGTAGGAGTTTCCATATGGCACTCAGCAGTATGCTCCTGTGCCCAAAGATGAAATTTGTTACTGCATCTGAAGCCCAGGACCTGTGATCAAGGCCTGTCAGATGAGAAGCCTTTTTGGAAATATGAAAATCATTCAGATAAAACACCTGATCCCCATCAGAATCCAAGAGCAATTTTATCTGTGACTTTTGACCCCTTCAGTCACTGTTTCACAAACTTTGTAGTTTTTATTTTTAAATTCTCTTTTTTTAATTTTTTAAATTGTTTTTATCATTAAATCATAGCTGTGTACATTAGTGCAATCAAGGGGTACAATGTGCTGGTTTCATATACAATCTGAACATTTTCATCAAACTGATTGACACAGCCTTCATGGCATTTTCTTAGTTATTGTATGAAGACATTTGTATTCTGCATTTAGTAAGGTTTGCCTGTACCCTTCTAAGATACACCGTAGGTGTGGCCCCACCAATTCCCCTCCCTCCACCCCAACCTCACCCCTCTCATCCTCTCCCTTGCCCACTTCCCCATATTCTTGTGCTATAGTTGGGTTATAGCCTTCATATGAAAGCTATAAATTAGCTTCATAGTAGGACTGAGTACATTAGATACTTTTTGTTCCATTCTTGAGATACTTTGCTAAGAAGAATATGTTCCAGCTCCATCCATGTAAACATGAAAGAGGTAAAGTCTCCATCTTTCTTTAAGGCTGCATAGTATTCCATGGTGTACATGTACCACAGTTTACTAATCCATTCATGGGTCGATGGGCACTTGGGCTTCTTCCACGACTTAGCAATTATGAATTGGGCTGCAATGAACATTTTGGTACAGATGTCTTTGTTATAATGTGA
>CAUYRH010036077.1:0-17579 GCA_963574655.1 Perodicticus potto
AGTGTTTGTGAAAGAGTTACAAAACAGAAGAAAGGAAAAAGAAAAATACAATTGAAAATAGAAGATAATAAAAATAACCTAGGGAAAGAAAGTAAGATAAAAAATTATTATCAAAGGCTCGGCGCCTGTGGCTCAACGGGCTACGGCGCCAGCCACGTGCTCCTGAGCTGGCGTGTTCAAATCCAGCCCAGGCCTGCCAAACAACAATGACAGCTACAACCAAAGGCTCCTCCGAAAAAAGGATATAATGCAATATACTTTGTGGACACCAGATGGTGCTGTGAGTGGTTCCCAGGCTTGTTAGTATGGTAAACACTAGATCTGGCCAGTCGCCATTCTTGGAGTTTCTCCACCAGTCTGCGTTCAAAAATGTGCCCTACTCTAGGTGTTCTGCTCCAGACGGCACTCCCATCCGACCTCCAAACTTGGTGCAAGAGTCCACGCATCACAAATCTCTCCACTCTGCCCTCCCGTTCTCTCGCAAATTGGCAGCTGCAATCGGGCGCGGGAGAGGGGCTCGCAGTGGCACCGTGGCGCTGTGAGAGAGGGGCTCTCTGTGGGGGTGCTGTTGCCACTCTGAACTGCCACCTCTTCCGCAGCTGAAGTGCATGGGGACCCTCCTCACCAATTTCCACAGCTCAGAGTGTCTCCCCCACACCCCAGATCCCTGCTCACCCTGCACAGTCAGACCTCACCCCGATTTCCCACCTGGGATGGCACTGTCAGATCAATTACTCTTAATGATCTGGGGAAAAGGTGTTTGCCATTTCGGACATTTCAAAATGTCTGTTTCCCGGCAGGGTCCCCTCCCTTCAACTCTCGCTTGGGCTGTCTAGTCCTCTAAGGCTCCAAGCAGCACCCCTTTCTGGACACCAAACTCTGAAATCAACACTTCAATGAAATTTTCATCAATTAGGTTTTGCAAGTTGTGAACTGCTGTCTTCCCACAGGGGCTGGCTGCCGCTTCTCCGCGGAGCAGGGGAAAAGTCTATAGTAGAGTCCGCGGTTTTGAACTACACCTCAAACACAACAATCCACCAATTCGCTGTGCATCTCCAGCTGTCCATCCACTCTAATAATTCACATGGGGAAAGATCCGGAGCTCCTTCCCTGTCACCTGTTGTCCTGTGAGGGATGGGCTACTCGACCAACTCAATGCCATCTTGCTCTGCCTCTCCAATTACATTTTCCTTGATGTTCCTTTGAAGGGCATTTTGTCTTTGATTCTCAGCTTGACTATTATTGGCATATAGGAAGGCTACTGAATTGTGTACATTGATTTCAGGAGTCTCTTGCTTAAGTCCCTGGCATTTTCTAGGTACAAGATCATGTCATCATCAAAGAGCAGTGTTTAATCTCCTCCATCCTTATTTGAATACCCCTGATATCCTTGTCTACTCTGATTGCTTTGGCTAGGACTTCAAGAATTATGTTGAATACTAGTGGCAATAGTGGACATGCTTTCCTGGTTTCAGTTCTAAGTAGGAATACTTTCAGTTTTTCTCCATTCAATATAATGTTGGCTATGGGATTGTCATAGATGGCTTGTATTTAAGGAATGTCCCATCTGTGCCCATTTTTTAAAGTGTTCTTATTATAAAAGGGTGCTGAATTTTGCCAAGACATGAAACTATAAAAATTCTAGAAGGAAAGATGGAGAAAATGATCAGGCTAGGGAAGGAATTTATGAAGATGACCCCAATGGCAATTGCAGCAATAACAAAAATAAATAAATGGGACCTGATGAAGTTTAAAAGTTTCTGCACATCTATAGACATAATCAACAAAGCAAAGAGATAACGTGCAGAATGGGAGAAGATATTTGTATGCTACACATCCAACGAAGGGCTAATAACCAGAATCTACAAAGAACTAAAGCAAATCTACAAGAAAAGATCAACCAGCCCCATTAAAAACTGAGCAAGAGACATAAAATAGATTTTCTTTGTGATGATAAACTAAGGGTCAACAAACACATGAAAAAATGCTCATTGTCCCTAATTATCAGAGAAATGTAAATCAAAACCACATTGAGATTATCGCCTGACCCCAATGAGAATGGCCAATCTCCTAAGTTTCCAAAACAAGGGATGCTGCCATGGGTGCAGACAGAAAGGCACACTCGTACACTATTGGTTGGACTGCAAACTAGTAGTACAACCTCTATGGAGAGGAGTATGGAGATACCTCAGAGAACTAAATGTAGACCTGTCATTTATTTCTATAATAGCACTACCTAATATTTACCCAAAAGAAAAAAATAGATCCTATCACTTGCTTGAATGTTTAAAGCAACATAATTCACAAAAAGCAAAAATGTGGAAACAATCTAGGTGCCCCTCAACACTTGAATGGATTAATAAATTGTGGTATATGTATACCATGGAACACTATTCTGCTGTTAAAAAGATGGAGATTTTGTATCTTTTGTAACAATCTGGATGGAATAGGAGACCATTCCCCTAAACAAAGCATCACAAGAATGGAAAAACAAATATCACATGTACTCAGTACTAAATTGGAACTAGTAAATTAACAATTACATGCTCACTTGAGAGAAAAACTCAGTGAAATTCAAATGAGGGAAGAGAGTAAGGGGGTTGGGTAAATTTCCACCCAGTGAGAACACTGCATGGGTATATTGCACACATCCTAGGTAGAGAACATACCTACAACTTGGATTTTAACCTGACAAAAGGAAACTGTAACCTAATCGTATGTACCCCCATATTAATCTGAAACGTAAAAAAAAAATAAGTGAAAGAGTAAGTTAGTAAAAATTTAAAAAAACGTTGAGTAGTGCAACTATTCATAAATTCCACTTAAAATAGAAACACAGTGCACTGTTGTCGAAAGCTGATAACAGACCTACATACACCATGCCCATAAACTCTCACCAGCCAGCCTTGTGCAGTAGTGGCTCCAGTCCAATGGAGGAAGTTAGAACTAAATCATGAGCAAGCAGAGCAGTTGTCAGTTTAGCCCTTATGGCTTACTAATGTCCTGATTGTGCCAGTCAGTCTGGGAGGATTATTTTACTGAAACCCTTTTTTTCTTTTGAGACAAAGTCTCACTCTGTTGCCCAGGTTAGAGTGCTGTGGTATTAGCCTAGCTCACAGCAACCTCATTCTCTTGAGTTCAAGCAATTTACCTGCCTCAGCCTTCCAAGTAGCTGGGACTATAAGTGCCTGCCACGCCTGGCTGCCACTGCTCCTGGCTCCTGGCCTACTGTAACTTATTTTATTCTTTGTTATTTAAATACATTTTTTTTTTCTGTTGGCCCAGGCTAGAATGCCATAGTGTCAGCCTAGGTCACAGCAGCCTCCACCTCCTGAGTTTAAGCAATCAGCCTATCTCAGCTTACCAAGTAGTTGGGACTATAGGTCCCTGCCACAAAACCCAGATAATTTTTCTATTTTTTAGTAGAGATGGGGGTCTTGCTCTTGCTCAGGCTGGTCTCAGACTCTTGAGTTCAAGTGATTTTCTTGCCTTAGGCTCCCAGGGTGGTAGGATTATAGGTATGAGCCCCTGCGCCTGTTCTAAATACATTCATTTTAAAAATAAAAATATGAAAAATGAACAAAAATGTATTAATGCAAATAAAAGGATTTGCTCTGAAAAAATTTAGATTCAGTCAAAAGTTCACACTTAAGGACCTAGACGGCCACGTGAGGCCTTCAGGCTATAGGTTCCCTACCCCTGGTCTTGTCTTTTGTTCATTCTGTTACAGTTTGTGATTCTGCTTTGTACTACTCTGTTTACCAGGATGGTCATAGTTATGTGTGTTTAAGCTATTTCATAAAGTGTTAAATTATGAAAGCATACGTTTTAATAAACAGGATATGTAATTTAAAAGGAAAAAATAATGTTCAGAAACCAAGTATAGCAACAGAATAAAATATTTGCTTATCCTAATGCCATCACATTAGGTATGTGTAACACACATGATGGCATTCAACAAGTCTGTCTTCCTTTTTCTCACTTCCTACTTCTACAAGAAACACTAGGGTGAAGTTCATCTTCTGTAGTGTCACAACACTTGCCTTTTCCTTCCTTGGACTCTTCTGTTGAGATGAACCCATTCTGTTAAGATAAATTGTTAACTTTTAATAATAAACAATGAATAAACAACTGGTGACACTTTAGAAAAGTTTTCCCTTTGCCTCCCAGATCTTCTGGCTTTTTATACATGATTTTGATACACTCCCATGGAAATGTTTTTAAAAGCTTGATTTTAATCATGAAGAAGAAAAGAATGTATTCATCTGTCCAAAGGGCTCTGTTCTGAGATCTGAATCTTTAGTGAAACCTAAAGGAGGTTCCGCAGATAAATTGCTTCAGATAATCATTTTCCAAATATGAGAGTCTGCTACGTTATGTTTGAAACAAAATATTTTCAGATTGTGCCCCTTCAGCTGAACCTCTATGGAGAATTCATTTACCTATTGGATTCTAGAGTGGCTGCTTTAGAATAGTGTAAGGGAGCTCTTTAATAATACTGATTCCTGGATCTTACTTTCATAATTTCTGATTTAGTGAGTTTAAGGATAAGCCTGGTAATCTAGCCTCTTAAAGTTCCCCAGGTGATCCTTAGGATTTATTCCAACCCAGCTGAATCTTGACACTGCTTGAGAGTAAGGACACATGGATGTTCGGATCTGACCAAGTAATTTATTTTGTCTTCTGTATCTAAAATTGAGTGGAAATGATGCCTAACTTAACACCATGGCTTAATGAGACCAGGGGTGCTATTGAATGAGAGGCCATTGTTGGATGAGATGCTGAGGCTGCTTTGTTCTTGGAGCCCTACCCTAGTCCAGGGGACTCACAGAGAGTCTTCATAGAGGAAACTTCAACCTCCTGTGAAGTTGATTCCCCAGCACTTAGAGCTTCAACATAAGGAATGAGAGGTGCTACTCTGGTGCATATTAATTAGGTTTTGAAATTAGGAGCTTTCACTTATTTATTTTTCAGTATTTTATTTTTAACTGACATGCAATAATTATATGCATTTATGGAGTACAGTGTGTTGTTTTTTTTTTAATTACTGAAAATCCTTTTTTATAGTCACACCCAATGCAAAACCAGTTTTTATCCTTTCATTGACACTAAGGGACAAAGAAAAGCTACTATTCAACTACAATATAATAAAATCCAGAAAGTCAACAGACTTGCCTGCTCTGCGTTATTTCAGTTCTTAGAACAGGTGAACCCAACAGGTACTTTTGCATTCTTTTTCTGCTCTCACTAAATGTCTGACAATTAACCCAAAAAAGCACCAAGAACTTAATGCTACAATTGACAGAATTTCACTTGAAGGGTTTACTTATACAGTCTTTCTGCAAGCATTAAAATGCCCTATAAGGTAAAACAAAAATATAATGCTATAATTTAGAAAATTAAATGTCAAATCATATCACATAATAGAATGATTAAAGTCCAGTTTTCTCAATGAATATCATATTTTTAGTGAAGCATTTCATCAATTTTGTCTACCTTTTGTAGGTACCTAATAAAAATAATTTGTTTAACGTGACCCAGCATAAATGTCTTCAACTTTTTCAGACTAAAACTTGCTCCCAAGCAAATTTGAATTGTTTTAGGACAAAGTATCTTCCATGAACACTACAGCATAATGTAAGAAGCCACTTCAAATCTTGTTTTGGAAATAGGCACAGTATGAAAAGAAATCAATTCTTATTCCCTTCCCATTCAAACTAAACTATACCCCCCATTTTTATTGACAAAAGATCTTAACAGAATTTTACTTACATTAGCTAACACATGAACTAAAATTCCATTTGATTAACCATTTTATTCTGACATAAGGTTGTTTTAAATTTTCATTAAATCCAACAAAATTAGAAGTCAGAATTGTATGCGCATCTAGATAAGTCAGTATTTACCAAAGATGATTTTTTCAAAAGTACTATTAAGATATTAAGCTAGTAAGCAAACTTCAAAAACAATTATGAGAAAAAGCGTATATAAAGCCAAACACTTCATGCCTTTCTGACCTTCCCCTGTTTTCTTACTGAGGAAAAAGTTTGCAATTTCATAATGTTAGGTTAGCTGTCTCCCATCCTAACTTAAAAGTGCAATAGGAACAAAGAAATTGAAGACTCATTTCTTTGGACATTTACATTCGAACTTAAATGGTTACTTGTGCAACACCCAAAGACCACCCCAGAAGGAGCTGCACAGAGTGTGGGAAAGGCGTGAAGCAGCTCCAGCAGACTCAGCTCCCGGGCTTCACTGTCAGTGCACATTGTGTGTCTAGTGCGTGAAGAAGGCAAGTGCACTCCTGTATCTGCCAGGAGCACTAACACGTCTAGTCAAACTCCTGTCGGTTATGACCTTTTCATTCAATTAAGAACCTTTGTATCAAAAGCATATGTTAATTTCTTAAAGCTTAAGAAATGACAATGTAGACTGTTGTCCAAAATGTAGCTAGTTTTAGAACATCAGATACAATGAATTAAAAGTAGGTCAATTAAAATGTAAAGTCTACCTTGAAAATTCCACTATCCTAAGAATGTTAAGACCAAGGACTGGCAGAACAGTGCCTATTTTACTCTAGAACTACATGAAGTTTTCTAGTTGTTCCCAAACCAATTTGATAGCCACATGCATTGTGACTCAAAAGAACCCTGGTGTCCATTGCTGTCTTATCTGCTTGTGGCCCAAGGGGTGAAACCACTCAGAAAGCAAGATATCATCAATGCTTGCTAATCATGATGGCAGATTCACCATAGAGACATAGCATAAATGAAAAAGATCAATTATTCTCTGAAAGGGACAAGATGGTGGGAGGCCCTTAATGTCTTCTTTCTGGCCAGTCACATCAAGAACAAGAATCAAAAGGTCTTCAAATGGCACTCCGTGGACAGTGGCTAATAGCCCAAACCAACAACAACAAAAAGAACCAGGAAAAAAAAAAGAAGGAAACCTTCCACCAAAAAAACAGAGAATGTATATTTGGGGCCTTCATCTTCCTATGGACCAAAGGAATCTGTCTTGCTTTGATGCATTGGATGCATTGTACATTGTATCAAATTTGTAATGGATATTTATCACCTCAAATACTCATTCATTTGTGTTGAGAACATCTGAAATCATCTCTTTTAGCTGTTTTGAAATATTTAATACATTATTATGAATTGTAGTCACCATGCCGTGCAATAGATCCTCTGAAATTACTCAAACTTTGTCCACCCGACCCCAACCCCTGTGACCATCATTATACTCTTTAATTCTATGAGTTCAGCTTCTTTAGATTCCACATGTAAATGAGATCAGGCAGCATCTGTCCTTCTGTGCCTGGCTCACATTAATTTGCACCTTCTCTAGGTTCATCCAGGTTGTTGCCAATTACAGAATTTCCTGTTGAAATCAGGTACTTTACAGAAGCTAGAAAAAGGACAAAAGTCTTTAAATACATTTTAAATTTGGACATGGTCAATAATTCTGTATCATAATTTCTTTGACTTTTTAAATGGTTTATTTTGTCTTTATTTTCTGAGACTGCTCAGGAACCAGAGGAAGGAATTAAATTTTTATCTACAGCTCTTTCTTCTTAGCTTCAAGGCCAGATTCAAGCTGCATTCCAGCACAGGGACAGATTATAGCTCTAGCAAGTAAAGCTGCTTGTTAGTAAACATGGTGTGAGAGTGAGTCCATGTTCTTCCGGAGCATCCATGTTTATACTTGAGCAGACGAATCATTTAGGGAAAAAAGCCTGCTTGTTAATAAGCTAGCCTGACGTGACTAATGGCAGTTCTGGCCCTGACCTGCCAGGGCAGTAGGGACTCGCAGGGTTTAAGCATCTTACTCTCAGCTCTCAGCTTGACAGAATTAAACAGCATTTCCAATTGAGACCCCCCCTGGGATTTCACTATAAAAATGTTGGAAAAAACCTCAAGTACAGTGGTATGTTTATAAAAGTCACAGAGGCCCCAATCCTACCTAGAGAGTTCAGGGAAATATATTAATTTAACCTCACAAAGACATCTTGACCAGAGATTTCTATTTGATTCAATTTACATTGGTAGTAATTTCATAATTGAATAAGAAGGCATTTGTTATGAAAGTTACAAGTGTGTTACTGACTGTGACCCCTGAAGCCCTAGCCATGTTCTTTCCTTTTCTACTTTTTCAAGTGTTCTTCCTTCCTAGTGGGAGATTTTTTAGTATGTTGCTCACCTGTCGTGAGGGGGATAGAAGCAGCCATGTGCATGTGGATGGCAGTGTGGGTGTCTCGCAGTGACTCCTCACAGTGATTCCCACAGCAGTTCTGCCTGCAGGGGGAGGGGAGCAGCTGAATGGGTGGAAGAGCTGCCACAGGAGTTGTGCCTGTGGAGCTGGGGATGGCATCCTATGGGGCGGGGACAGCAAGGCAAAAGAGCCTGTGGATTCTGGGTTCTCCAAGTCGCTTCCTGCGTGGGGTGCTGATAGACAAAAAGACGAGGATAAGCCAGAAAGGCCGCCTGTTTCTGGGTGGCAGGTCCTAAGAGGTGAGTCTCCAGGCAATCTCATCACACCCTGACCTCAGAGCCACCATAGACCAGCACATTCCAAGCAGACCTCTCCGGTACCATGCTGCCTACTCTGTACCTCCAACAAGAATCCCTGGGCATCTCAGAGCAAAATTTTCAAAACAGAATATTGGCTCTCAGTCCCCAACCTTCTTCCCTCCTATCTGTCCCTGTCATGTCAATAGAGACAAAAATATAGGAATAACATTTGATTCTCCTCTATTCTTCCTCGTCCTACATCAAATCTGCCAGCTGAAATTCTGCTGACTTTACCTACAAAACATACTCCAAAGACAGGATCTTCACTTCTACCCCACCACCTCCCTCCAGGGACTACCCTCTCCTCTGGCCCAGGCAGCAACTAGAATTACCTTGTAAAGCAGATCATGTCTATTGCTTATTAAGTCTGATTAGAGTAGGTACAAGAGAAATTCAGAATGGGACCATTTGTCTTTAAATGGAGCTGTTTGCCTAGCCAGCTCTTCCTGAGAGTTTCTCTTTGAGAGGGAGGCCACTGTGGGTTGAAAGTGTATATTTTTCTAAGGTGAGATAGTCAGACATGCGTGTGTATGTTGATGAGGGTATCTTGGAGAAAAGGAGCACGCTCTGATGTAGGAGAGAGGGGAGAATGGCTGGCCAGTTCTTTCCTGATGTCCTACACAGAGGGAATCTAGTGACGGTGGCTAAAGCAGTGCAGTTGCCAAAGGAACGCAGGCTGCAGGGCAGTGGTCTGAGGTACTGGCCAGAGTCTGCTGCTCCCTTCCCCAGGGAGAAGTGAGAAAGGTCATCTGCTGAGAATGAGGAGAACAAAGAGGTAGGACTTGTCCTCTAAGAGAGTGGGAATGGCCATGGGCCTGGGGATGCTTTTCCTTCTCCCCTGGGATGCTCTTTGCTAGGATTTTCACTTGGCTGGAAATTTGGTGACTTTCAGGGCTTAGCTTAATGCCACCACCTCAGAGAGGCTCTCCCTGATTCCAAATCTAAAGTTAGCCACCCAGTCAGTCACAATGCTGTCTCACTCTATTTGATGTCTCTGAATAGCATTTATTACTTTAAGATATTGAGCTTTTTTAAAATTTGTTTATGTGTTTATTGCTGTATCTTTTCCTAGAAATACTAAGACACACTAGGCCCCGTATGGATAGAAAAAAAAAAATCTTTTTTTTTTTCATTTATTTATTGGAGAGAAAAATTTTAATGAATAACCATGAGGTATTTCTTTGACTTCAGGAAAAAAATATAAACCTGTCATGTTAGAATACAGTAGAATCTAACTCGAATCCGCCCAGGGTTAAATCCATGTGTGTGTCTCTCTCTAATTGGGGGGAGGTCAGAGGGGTACATCCTGTACCCTGGGCCAACAGTAAGCAACTCAAGTCAACTAACTGGGCCCACAGAAAGTCTCTATCCTCAAGGCCATTCAGCACTTACACTGAGCTGGCACCATTTCTCTTGGGCCTGCTTTCCTCCAATGAACTTGGTGATAGTAGGAGGCCACACAAGTGAGTATGTATCGAGAACAAACCTTTAGAACAGGAAAATGGAGAGGCCAAGCTGCACTCTTTATGTCTTAACCAGACATCTGAACTGGGCCTAAAGATCCTTCTCTGTTTCCGCGGCCTGAAGATGTGAAGTTTTGTCAGTCCAGGGGGCAAATGCCAGCATAGTTTCATGTATCTCAAGTGGTCTTAAAATTATGGTTTACATTTATTATTCCTTATAAAATACCTCCTGACCCTTTTAGGGAAAGATTTTGATTAGCTGAATTTATGTTTCATTACTTATTTTTTAAGAGCAAAACAAACAAAAAAATCATCTCAGCATATCCAATTTAAAATAATACTTTAAAATTTGTTTGTGCTCTGTACTTAAAAAAGTACTGAGGTTCTGAGTTGCCCACTATTGAACCATGTATCATTCTCCAAAAAAATAAGGTAGGAAGCAACCGTGTGTTTAGCCAAGAAGTTCAAGACTGCTCATCCTCCCATGGTCAGGAAACTCGGACAGTGAACAAAGATAACCTTCAGAAAGAAAAGGGATTTCCTAAGCACTGGTTGAACTCACACTTTCATTTAAAGACATGGATAGTTTTATCAAACTTCCTATCACCTTGGAGGCAAATGCTATGGATTTGAAGACCCAAATCCAGACTGATCTAAGCTAAGATTGTTTTCTTTTTTTTCTCACCACTACACTACTAGGGATAAGCTAAGATTTCTAAAGATGTTTCAGACAGTTTCTTCTTTGCCTGTAGGAAAAAAAAAAAAGAAGCACATATAGGTAAAATGACATGGTATTAGGGACCTTATGATTAGCAATGTTTCTTGTTCATTTTTTCAGAAAAGATGAAAATTACTTGGGCTCATGTCGGGACTGTCAGAACCCAGAGGGATTGAAGTGGCCTTCCATGGTTTTTTTTCCTGATTTATGAAATTCACCTCATTGACTGAACCATAAATCAGGAGCTGTGTAATCTACGGGGAGGTAGGAAGAGTTCTGGACTGTAGTGTTTCTGTTTTTCATTTCTTTAGACTGGAGGACAAAAAATAGACTCAGAAGAGGCCCTGATCTGTGAAGAGGATTTAGATGGAGAAGATAGTGGGGAAGGCGAGTTGGAAGAAAGTACCAAATTAAAAATACTCCGCAGGCTGGCCTTTGTAGCTTCCAAGCTTAAGGAGTTCATTGGCAACATGATAACCACTGCTGGGAAAGTCGTTGTTACCATTTTACTGGGTTCCTCAGGTAAGTGTTCCTGGCACTAGGCTGCCGGTGGTAAGACGGCACAAGTAGCACTTCGGTGACTAATGAAAGAAGTGATTGCAGAGAAAATAAGGAAACAGTCTATTCTGTGACACAAAATTAATAACTGTAGACCTTGTAAAACTTGCCACATGTGTAAACCACATTTTAAAAAATCATTTTTCTATTCAGTTCTAGTTTGATGTTTTTAAATGATTTCTGTTAACTTCCGTAAAATAATCTTTTTCCATATCTGTTAAGGGACCTCATTTTCTATGTTTAGATTAGAATAACAACTATTCCTCTGCCTTAAAGTCTTGGAATGGTGATCTACTACAATTGACAACCTGAGTGCACCCAGCTCAATCCATACTTGAGCCTTCTGAAGGCATGTCAGTTTACGTTGAGTCAGTTGCAAGCTTAATTTAACTCTCCAGGATATACTATTTTTCTTCTTAAATTAGATTGTAATCTTCCAGAACAGACACTCACTTCCTTTAAATTTTGGCCACAGACTGTTTATTCCATAACAATGTTATCTTGATCTTTTACCTCTAGTCTACTGCTTACTGCTACTCCTGAGGGAAGGCTTATTCCAGTTGACTCACCCAAACTACAAAGATGAAACAATTTAACTGGCTTTTAACAGGGCAAAAAGAGGAAAAGAAAAGAGAATATCTCAAGAAACAAAACCTGGTATTTTAATGAGGAGTCATTTTCAAATACCCAATAAAAATGTTTTAAAATACCTATATAGGAGTTACCTCATGTTGCTCTCCCCCTTTTTGTGATAAATTACCAAATTTTGTTAGGTAAGACAACATTTTAGTGAGACTTTACCCGTTACAGGTTATACTATCTTATGAATCTCAGTTAACTAAAAAACAAAAATCATTATAAAGAAGACATGAGGAAAAGTTGGAATAGATTACAAGTACCTGTATTCCTGAAATTTGGGGGGGAAAGTAAAAAGGTGGAAATAGGCAAGTAAATATGCAAATGCTACTGGTATGAAAAGTAGTTCACTCAGCTCAAAAATGATTACTTGGTGAAGTTTCAAGCAGATGAAGTTTCTTTGTCATCTAGTATTTCCCTGGATCTACAAAATTATCACTTCATGTGTGACTTTTTCCTGCAATAAATGTAGCATTAATTCTGATTATATAAACAAAATATGATTACTATTTTCAAAAACCTGATCAATACCTAAAAACATAAGAAGGAAATTCTTTTTCTTTTTTCTTTCTTTTAACCACCCCAAGCACATATATAGCATACATAATTTCTGACTGGTAACTGAATTTCTAGTTCTAGTACGTCTTTGATGACTGCATTTCTTCTTCCTTAGGTATGATGTTGCCATCTTTGACCTCATCTGTGTATTTCTTTGTGTTTTTGGGTCTGTGCACCTGGTGGTCCTGGTGCCGGACATTTGATCCATTGCTGTTCAGCTGTCTCTGTGTCCTGCTGGCTATTTTCACTGCTGGACACTTGATTGGACTTTATTTATATCAGTTCCAATTCTTCCAAGAAGCAGTTCCACCCAATGACTACTATGCAAGGTAAGAGGAATTTTTTAGACTTTTCAAGGAGAGGTTGTTCCTCCCCACTTACTCAGGCCCTTGGCTTGGCGTTGTGAATTTGCTGGTTCTACTTCATGACAGGCGATTGATGTATTAAGCAAAGATTTGGTGGGGGTGGGTGAGGCAGTCTAGCGCCTCAATTTTATTAGATGACACAGTCTAAAAGGGGTCTGAAGAGGGCTTCCTCAGATGGAGGTGCTGCTGGAATACAGTAGTGGGGGAGCTGCTGTCTGTAGGTAGTGAGCAGTGCAGATGCTGGATCTGGGCTGAGGAAGGACTTCTAGGAAGAGCATTTCATATCAAATAATGGTGAATATTTGTCTCAAGCATCCAGCTAGAAAGAGCTCTCATCAGACCCATGTATGACCACAAATTGAGCATCAAAATACTAAGTAATTAGTTTTAAAAATTTAAAAATAAAAGTACACAAGTCTGGGATTTTAGGGGCAGGAGGAGAGAGAGAGAGAGAATGAATGAGAAAAATCTAATAATTTACTTCATTTGGAGATGCCTATTATACCAACTCCTTATTGTGAAAATGGGAGATAAAGATAAAGTCAACATTTAGTCTGACTTTTTTGAAGGACTAAAGGCCTTTCTCAGTAAATGAAGGAAAACTTTTTACATAATGCTGTCTAGTGAATGAGAAAGGAATAATCGAATTAGAAAATTACCAACCATCAGTCCTTAAGGAAGTATTTGATTATGGTCACCACCTAAAATCATTCCTTTGTGGCTGAGTATAGTGGCTCATGCCTGTAATCCTGGCACACTGGAAGGCCAAGGCAAGTGAATTACCTGAGCTTAGGAGTTTGAGACCAGCCAGAGCAAGAGTGAGACCCTGTCTCTACTAAAAAAAAGGAAAATTACCCAGGCGTAGTGGTGGACATAATGGCACATGCCTATAGTTCCAGTTACTTGGGAGTCTGAGGCAAGAGGATTGCTCAGGCCCAAGCGTTTGAGGTTGCTGTGAGGTCACAGCACTCCACTCAGGATGACAGAGTGAAACTCTGTCTCAGAAGAAAAAGAAAAGTCATTTATTTAAAAGATTGTTATGATGTTTGCACAATGATAAACTCTAACCTTACTGATTGTTTGCTAATTGCAGAGGAAAAAGCATAGTTTACAGAGGTGGTCAACACCTTAACCAGTTGATCCAAGTTAACATTATCAAAAATGAGGTAGCTCAACATTTCACACCTGTCAGTGTGACGCAGTTTATGAGATACATAGCATCACATTGTTAAGGCTTTTGACCTAACTTCAATTTACAGAAAATATAAAAGATAGGAAATAATTTAAATGACTTCACAAGAAAAACAATCAGAAAAATCTAGAATGTGGATTCTACAAGGCACATGATCACGCTTTTCGTAGTTCAGCATCATGAGGAAGAGGCATGTGTGCAGACAGGGTAGAGTCAGGGCTGTCTGCTATAGAGGAGAACTAAAGAACTGAAGCACAGCTCTAGATTAGATGCTGGTTCAGCCGCAAATCTCTTAAACACATGTTGGGGTTAAGTGGGAGAAAAGTTCAATGTTCTTTGGATATTAGCTGATAGTATAAAATTACTACTATTAGGTTTATGATGGTATTGTGGGTACACAGACGAAGGTCGTTATGTTACAAGATACATGGTGGATTGTTCAGGGATGAAGTTCCAAATGTTCTAGATACATGCATACATACATACATACATATAACATACATACATACATACATACATACATATATATTCGTACTACTACTAGGTACACAGAAAAGGAAGTAAATAAAATTATTGAAATTAGGTCATCATTATGGACTTATCTGTTGTCCTGGTTGAACTTTTCTTTGAGGAAAGGTTCATAATTGAAAGTTACAGAAAAAAGAACAGAAATGGTAAGAGGGGATACAAATGTGAAGTGAAGACAGGGCCAGAATTTTCCTCTCTGTTGTCCTCTGGGAAGTAGTACAGTATTATTTATCTTCTTGTTGAGAAATGAGGAACTTGCAATTTGAAAGGACATGAATAATGTATCATGCTGGCAATATGGCTTATATAGGTTTGCCTCATTCTTTCAAGAGATCCTGATGTGGTTTTTATAATGTGTGATAGTAAGTATGGAGATGAAATGTGTGTGTGGGCCCTGTGGCATTGCTTCCATTGGTTCTTGTATAAAATTTGGCCAAAAAGCTAGATGTGGTTGTGTCTACACTGTGCTTAAAAAAATGGTCATTCAAATCTTAACACCACTTAAATTCAACTAAAATAAAGTTGGTGTCCAGCACACTCTTCACCCTAATGATAAATCCAGTTGGCTTAACTGATCATATTAACCTGGAAATTTCAAAAGCATAATTCAGTCAAATAAGAGAATTTTATACAGATACATGAAAACTGAGGAGCTATTTAAATGGTGCATATTCACATAGTGTTTATTTTAGGTAGAAGTGAATAAATGTTCAGTTTCAGTACAGATATTAGTTCTAGACTAAATGAATCCTTTCTTAGTTTCTTTCAGACATTCAATTTTTGGTTATTGAACACAGAAAAAAACATTTTGTACTGATGAAGAGTCTGACTTTTAAGAGATGAGTTAATTGGAAATGTAAATATACCTATAGGGCAAAAGGTTTTTGGTTTTAGAAAAAAACAAACTAGTGAAGAGAACTTTACTAGTTTAAGGATCTTTTCTGCCATCTAGAGTCTAAGAATAGGAAATTCAAAGAATATTAATAATCACTTTGAAATTCTCTGTAAAGCAGCAGTTCCCAACCTGTGGGTCGTGACCCACAGCAACTATATTAAAGGGTTGTGGCATTAGGAAGGTTGTGAACCACTCTGTAAAGGATCAGTTAGACTTTGCAGGCCATACAGCCTCCATTGAAATTATTTCAAGCAGTCATTATAGTTGCCAAGCAGTTAAGACAAAGTGTGAAAAAATAAGCATGCCTGTGTATGCTCATGGCCCCGTATGGACATTGATACTTGAATTTCATATTCTCTTTACATTATATGAAACATAATTTTTCTTTTAATTTTTTACAACCATTTAAAAATATAAAAACCATTATTAGCTGATGAGCTGTACCAAAACAGGGATTGAACCAGACTTGCTCCAAGGCCATAGTTTCCCATCCTATTACAGAAATTTTGTAGATAATCCCTTTAACATTTTAAAAGGTCTGTTACTAGTGCAGCGCCTTAGGCTCAATGGAGTAGGGTGCCGGCCCCATATGCCAGAGGTGGCAGGTTTAAACCCAGCCCCGGCAAAAAAAAAAAAAGTCTGTTACTATAATCTCATAGAGTAGGTCATTAGAAGTCATATGGGTATGGTAGCTCATACCTGTAAGCCTGGTGTATTGGATGGCCAAGGTGGGAGGATCACTTAAGACCAGGTGTTTGAGACCAACCTGGGCAAAATACACTGACCCTGTCTCTACAAAACTAAGAAAAATTAATTTGGAGTGGAGGTGCACTCCTATATTCCCATATATTCCGAAAGCTGAGGCTTTAGTCCAAGAGTTCAAGGCTGTAGTGATTTATGATTAGGCCACTGAACTTAAGCCTGAATGATAAAGCAAGACTCTGTCCCAAAAATAAAAAAGGAGGTCAGGTTGCTTATCGGGGTGTCAGGTATAGAAACTTCGAGCTAAACAAAGCAGTTATGTATATTTTCATGTCATAGATATTTTTCCTCATTAACTTGGTGATAAGAGGACATCATTTTATTTTATTTCTTTAAGCTTAGAAATTAACATCTTTAAGACAACATCATTTTTGTAGGGCATAATTTCAATGTATTGTTCTTATTATTATTAACCCCACACTCAGAAGAAAACAAATTTGGAATGAGCCAAAAAGAAAAAATCTTCTGGTGTGGACATTTGTCACAAATTTCATAACCACAGAGACTAAAGCCCTTACATCCAGCTTCTAGAGAAAATTGTCCTTAAAACAGCTCTAGCCTTGGGTGGCACCTGTGGCTCATTGGGTAGGGCACCAACCCCATATACCAAGCAAGGGTGGTGGGTTTGAACTCAGCCCCAACCAAACTGTAACAAAAAATAGCCAGGCATGGCGTGAGCACCTGTAGTCCCAGCTACTCGGGAAGCTGAGACAAGAGAATTGCCTAAGCCCAGGGGTTGGAGGTTGCTATGAGCTGTGTGACACCACAGCACTCTACTGAGGGCGACAAAGTGAAACTCTGTCTCAAAAAAACAGCTCCAGCCATTTTTATCTGTTTGGAAGCTTTCAAATGAGTTGTCTGGTGAGAATTAACTTTTTTTTAAGAAGCACCAAATTGATTTTTTGGTCATTAGTATATAATACACGTTTGTTGGTGATTATCTGGAAACATAAAATAAAAAATAAGAGAAAATAGCAAAGTATCTCAAGAATGGAAGAAAAAGTATCCAATGTCCTCAGCCCTACTATGAAACTGATTTATAGCTTTCATATGAAGGCTAAAACCCAATTATAGCACAAGAATATGGGGAAAGGGAAGAGAAAGAGGAGGGGGGAGAAGGGGGGAGGATGGGTAGAGGGAGGGTAATTGGTGGGATCACACCTACGGTGCATCTTAGAAGGGTACAGGCAAAACTTACTGAATGCAGAATATAAAGGTCTTAACACAATAACTAAGAAAATGCCATGAATGCTATGTTAACCAGTTTGATGAAAATATTTCAGATTGTAGGGCAGCACCTGTGGCTCAGCGAGTAGGGCGCTGGCCCCATA